>JBBPCS010001049.1:0-15859 GCA_037974645.1 Hollardia meadi | reverse complement strand
CTCTCTCTCTCTCTCTCTCTCTCTCTCTCTCTCTCTCTCTCTCTCTCTCTCTCTCTCTCTCTCTCTCTCCCCACCCCCCAGATAGTGGGCAGTCTGCCCAATAGAAGGCTGAACAATGAAAGGCCTTCATCCATCTGTACACAGTGCTCACTTCATTGTCTGAGTTAGTGTTTGAGCACTCCACTTTCCTCTCTCTTACTGAAAATAAGTATAGAGGGCATCTTGAGGAATGTTCTTCCTTGCATCTTTGTCCAGGGTTAGATTGAAAGATTGATATTAATTTTAGTTATGTTAGTCATGTTTAGCCGAGCCTTGCTCAAAGACAGCTGAAAGCGAACGTCCCCTACCAAGCTGTCTTATGCACATGTTGTATCTTATGTATTTAGAAATAGCAAATGAGACATGCTTTTACAGTTACAGTAGATGAAGCTCCCCCATAAAGCTATTTATTGTCCAGCAACTAATGACATCTGTGGAGTTTACAGCTTTGCACACATTCATAACTCGTAACCGAACAAGGTGACTCTTTTGATTTGGTGACAAACTTACTTTCTAACAAGACAAAATCATTTTGAAGCAGTTGGAAGGTTTTATTGTGTCTTTTTTTTTTTTTTTTTGTAATGGAAGCCAGCTGTTTTCCCCTGCTTCCTGTCTTTGTTCAGACCTGATATACGACATATCTAAAGGCCTTTTCAGTGAATCAATTTGGAATCCTGAATTAATAAAGACTTAACAAAAACAAAAAGAAAAAAACACTTGATTGCAGTGTTTTCCTGAAGTTTGTTGAAGAAGCACATACAGTATTTGGTGGTGGGGGGGGGGGGTCTTCCAACAAGAAAATGACTGACATATAGACAAACAAACATACACAGAGAACTGGTAGCAAATCTGAACCCAAAAGCACGACACAGGAACAAACAGTTGCAAGGAAGTACAATTTACTAGGAATCATGCAGGAGTCAAAAACCAGAAAATCAGTCCAATTAGCAAACTTATCCGACAAGACTAAATGAGGAAATGGGCTGCCTGGAAAACCTGGTGAAGGGAATGAGATGATTGCAGGTGTGGCAGGATCTGAAACTTCAGGAGAGTTAGTGATGTGGCATGAAAACAGAGAAAATAGATGAATAATCCTAAGAGCTAGCTGCGGTCGTGACATACACACTCACATTCACACCTACGGGCAATTTAGAATCACCAATTAACCTAACTTGCATGTCTTTGGACTGTGAGAGGAAGCCAGAGCACCTGGAGGGAACCCACGCTGACACCGGGAGAACATGCAAACTCCACACAGAAAGGGAATCGAACCCAGGACCTTCTTGCTGTGAGGTGACAGTGCTAACCATGCACTGCACCACTTTGCGGCCCTCCAAACAACACCCATAAAGCTTAATGATTGCTAAACAAAGTCCACTGGGGACTAACTACAACTATTAGATTTGGGAAAAGCCATTTAGTGTTGATGCTCCCCATGTTGATTTTACATTTATTTGGTTTAAGTGGTACTCAAAACAGCTTGGGTGCTGCTTAAACCATATAATGGTAGGGAAAACCCTGGATTGTTACTTAAACATAAGTAATAAGTTAAACATGTTACATAAACCTCTCACACAAGTCTACTGTCATTTCTTTCAGTTTGGAGGAAATAAAAAACATAAAGTCTAAATCATAACTCCCCAGTCATTGCATTTTAGGCTTAAATTTAGGAAACTTAAGAGTTGTGTGTGTACCAGCAAACCTTCATGATACTCAAATTTTCTTTCTACTTTTAAAAATTGTTGTTCAGTATACGTTTGTGGCCTCTTAAAACATGCCAACACAACATAAGAATTCCACAGTGTGTGCAAGCCCATAGAACTGAATGTTGATTCATAAAAATGTGCACTGGTTTTGGTGCGGGAGTGGGACTACCAGCATATTGATTGCTTCATATCAGCACGAGATAAGATCCCTTCTAAGTTGTCACGCAGATATTTTTTATTACTGTAATTTCATGTGTGCTATTCAATTGTGGCCTGATCCCCTGATGCTGTGTATCAGTTTCCACAACAACCATTGTCTTCTACCAATGACTCACCTGACTGTGGCTCAGGTGGTAGAGCGGTCGCCCAGTGAAGGTCGGTGGTTCGATCCCCAGCCCCTGCAGTCTACATGTCCTTGAGCAAGATAGTGATACTGAACCCCAAATTGCTCCCATTGGTGTGTGAATGGTTACCGCTTCTGATGAGCAGGTGGCACCCTGCAAGGTAGTCACTGCAGTGTATGAATAGGTGTGAATATTGTAGTGTAAAGCGCTTTGAGTGGTCAAGATGACTACATTCAGGACATTCACCTTAGTGAATATGCATCAAAGTGTTTCATCTCCACAAAACAACAAAATAGTCTGTCAAGGCCAATGTCAAGGTGAGCATCAGCAATGAGAAAAAATAAATGCTGCTGTTCACGCACAATAAACTCGTGTTTGTGAATCCTGTGGCTTCAAGGATCCAGAAGGTAAAAACTTCCGAAAGTTTCTCAAAAACACCAGTGAGTCAGGGAAGGCTTTTTAAATTTGTGTGACTGGTGGTCCTATCCATGCACGTGACTATATCAGTTCAGTATCACTTTAATGTAATAAAACCTCCCACAATACACTGTGTGCAAGTGTGCAGTTGCTGCTTTCATTAAAGAATATCTTCTTGTCTCTCTTTCCATTCCTGGTTTTCATCACTCTCCCATCTTCACACCCAAAGATTTGCATTCACATAATTATCATGCACTCACTCACATGCACCACCACCAGCTGTCTGTTTTCCACCTCTCACTGTCAGAACAGCTGTAACTTACAAACAACAGGGAAGGTTGTGCTGACAGCGGAGGATCATTTTGTGAATCATCAACAGATAAAATTTCAGCCGAAATGGCACGTCTTGAAATTGGGCCACTGACTGTCAGCATCATTTCTGCAGTTCATTATTTTTATGGATATAGCAGGTCTGAATCATGTGCGTGATGCTCTTATCCAAGTGTCAACAGTATAATAACCTGAAATTTGTAACTGAACAAATGGAACAAAAGATGGAACAAGTCAACTAAAAAGAGTTTTAAAAAGAGACATTGGTGTAGGAGACTTTAGTTCATGTAGGACCATAATGACTGAAGACCAAATAAGCTAATTTAGCATTTAATTCTAGGTAGAGTGAGGAGACGTTTACTTGATGATCTAAGGGATCTGTCTATTTAGTGAATATGTCAACAAGGTAGGAAGGAGCTTAGCCATAGATTCCAGTCCTTATCACAGTTCATGTCATCCCCATGTCTCTCCCCTGCATATATAAATATTATACGTATGCAACACCAGGAAGAAGAGTGTTAGTTGGAAGATGGGGGAGAGTGAGAGTGATCTTCACCTCAAATCACAATTCTAACATGGATTTCTCCACTCTGTCTTTGTGCTGTGCAAGTAACAACTGTCTCTGTAAATGCTCCGTTCACAATAAACCTGGTGTAAATTTCTTAGAGAAATAGTTCAGGAGATAATATCAATCAATAAAATCAGCGACAGGAAGCAGTTTGTGTGAATAAGCAAACAGATCCTCACACTGTAAAGGCAAAAGCTCTATCTACCGGGTTAGTATGAAGTCAATCCTATTTTCAAAAAATTTGAAATGAATTTAATCTTTTATTTATGTGAATTTACACTTTTGTGTATATTATTCTTCCCTTTTTGACTGTACATATGTATTGTGGGGTCCCTGTGAGGTCATCTGGGAGTTTGTGTTTGAGGCTAACCTGTGTCTCTCTGTTGCAGGTGACTTAATTGCACTGATTCAGTGCACCTGGGTCTGACCTTATTAAAGCCACACATGTGATCGTTTTTCCTCTCTCTCTGCTGCTTGCTCTACACAGGCACAGTATTGGTCTGGTCTGGTCTGGTCTGGTCTGGTCATGTTGTCTTAGTTCATCTTTTGTTTTGCACCCTACAACACTCATCCACATCTGACATCACTGATATTACAGACTTCCACACCACATGTTGTAAGTCTTTAATTTTGATGTTTCAATTTGGTTTAATAAATGATTATTTAATCGTTTGCCATGGTGTGGTCTCCCTTCTTGTTGTGACCTCCTGAGCCAGGTCATGGCAGTATGTTAACTTGCCAGTCAAATAAAGCACTTCCAACACAACTGAACCCCTAAATAAGGACATGAAGAAAAAAGTACGACTGTTTTTGCGCACAATGATAATCTCAGTTATACATCATGCAAGTACACAGTGTACACGCATACTGTGCAGTATCAACCTGTACTGTCGAGTCAGTTTAAGTCGATTATGTAACATGGAGATCTTCACAGATTAAAGCTGAGAGTGTAAATTAGTTTTCCAAATGTTGAATATAAAATAAAGCCACTGTAAAATAATTTGTTACCGAAAGCCTCAAAGGGATTGTGTTTACCAACAGTTTAAGCACAGCAACAGGAAGTAAAACAACCCTTGAGACATGTAAGCCCATTGTAATCATACAGTACGTATGTTTTATTCAGTTTAATGACATGAGATAAACTATATGAGATCCAGTGAATACACAAGCTGGATTTGGAAGGTGCGTCACAAACCGCAGGGAGCACGGCGTCTCAAAATGAGCCGCCAGTGAGATATATGACAGACTGTCTCAAGAGCTACACCTAGACATAATACAGCCATTTATCCACAAGATATGGAATCACAATGCCTTTTGGCAGGAATCAAACTGTGAACACTGGCCGGGAGGCTGACCCACATAATATATGGCTCTATCAGAACAGAAATTAGGTCTGCCTGTCGCCCTACTTCAAAGTCCAGAGGGAGACATGTCCATGTTAACATCTAATCTTTTACTCAGCTGCAGATTTAAAATCTGCGGTGGCGAACTATTCTCAAGATGGGGTGAGTTTGATTAAACTTGTCCCAAATACGTTGGAGTTCAATCATTTTATCTGCCTCCTGTGTAAAAGACGGCGTAAGACATTAGTTGATTTCAGGTAATATATTAATTAAAGTTTATCCGTTTTACTCTTGTTTTAGTTTTTTAAACATGTTTTCGACGTCCTTCAATAGTATTTTACAGGTTAACAGATCTTTTGATCTGAAATAAATGGAATTTTCTTGAAGAGTAAAATATTATGGCAACACAACACACAATGTGTCCCTCTTAGGTTTTGCAGTGATTAGTAATCCGTTGTGCATCAGCGCCAGGTGAAACGCGTTTTCTCAATGTTAAGATCAAATGAAATTGCTTGATTTCAAAACCTTTCACACATGCCACTGATTATAATTAATCAGGTGACCTACTTCTTCCACCTTTGCTTGACTGTTAGTACTGTCGGTGAGGTCAAAGTGGACGTGACTGAGCAGAAGATTCATCCTTTATTAGGCCTACTGGAGATCGATCAAGTAAAAAGAAATCGATCACTAAAGAATCAAATGAGATTACAGCAGTCAAACTGGGCCATCTTCTCTGCCATAAAGTCAATATCTTTGATTGAAGAACACTACAGGGACTCTGTGTTTTAGAGAGAGATATCTGGTCTGGAAAATGGCTAAAAGCAGTAGTCAAGCGAACTCGTTTGGTCTTGAATAATCTTGACTGACGTGACCTCTACAACTCTGGTAGGACATCAAGGTGTGATTGACCCAGATGTTAAAAAGTGTAAAGATGTCTTTAAACAAGACGTCCAGTTAGTTTCCTTTAAACAGACATGTCCCAGATCATTCTTTTCTGGTTATATATTAGTTAATCCACAGTGTGTGTGCTGTGTCATGACACACGTCAGGTGATTTTGCTGCATTATGGTTGCACTACTCAATGCTTTATGTGCCAGTTACCTGCTGTGACATAAATGCTGACCCCATTTTGTGGTATTTGTTGGTGATATGACGTCTCATGCTTACTGAGGCCCCACAGATTGCTTCTGGCGAGATCATAAAATGGCATTTATTGGAAAAGCTGGCCAGCAGATGCATTTTTTTTCTTCTATTTAATGTAATATTTAAAAAAAACAGCAGCTCTCAAAACAACTCAAAACACCTCTCTCACTCATAAGACATATAATGGAGTTATTACACACATGCATAGACAGTCAGGCACACAAAAACATGCACGTACATATACCCACATAGATTTTCTCTTACACAAGCTGGTTAATGAAAATTCCCCGGAGTCTGAAAGGAAAACCGGAGGAAAGTCCTGATTGTTGGATTGAGACACTAAACAGCAGACCACATAAGTAGGTCAGTGTGCTATCGTCCTGTATGTAATAGGGTAGCAGTCTGGAAGCTCCAGTCGTGATTAACAGCCACTCAGATCATGCTACTGCATATATTACAAGGGTGACACACTTTATATAACAGGGTGCAGTTACTGAGATCATAGTTCGGAGACCATCTGTGGGAGATTCATCAGATATCTGCTATTTAATCAATTCAGAAATCTTCCACATTAAAAACTAAAAAAAATTCCCCACTACAAGACAAGTGTAATAAACAGATGGCGACTGTCCGTCAAGCAGAAGCTTTGGGTTCAGCCTCATGACAGTGAGCAGCTGCCCTACTGAAGGCACTGAACTTCCATCAGTTTGAGCAGTGCTGTTCTTTAGTTGAACCTTGACATCCCACTTCCATGTGGAGAAGGGCAAGCAACACAGCAAACAGACCATCATGAATCAATGAAATAAATGTCAAGGTTCTAATATTCAGTAACTTTAAAAGCAAATGATTAAGACGGAGTACCGTCCTATATCACTTGCAGTTTTATTTCATAGAGGCTGGCAATGTCCAAGTTTGATGTAGTTGACATGAGGGAGACATTAATTCACACACAAATGACAGTGAAGTCCAAGACTTTTAATTGTAGTACCTGAGGAGAGTAAAGGTGCATGATTACAGGGGACAAGATGACATCATAGTACCAACAAACCAATTAAATAAATATTAAAGTTGATGAAACTTTTGGTCCAACATTTTCATCCAGAGTAGAATATTTCAAATATGTAATGGGTTGCCATATAATTTGGTACCTGCTTTCACGGTCCTCAGAGGATGAGCCCTAAAGCCACTTATTTAAAATTTTCTTTAACTCTTCATGACAGGACACCTCTAAAAATTCCCAGCAGCCTCAGCTGTAGCTTTTTAAAAAAAATTTTTTAAATTAATGTTAATATAGCATGTACTATATGTCAAAATGAGAATTCCAACATACTAATATCTTAAACATTAGCAAGATACAATAATGTCCTAAATGTAAGCATTGAATATGCATGGTGACGTGTATGTCAGCACACTAACATGCTAAAGAGCTGCATCTGATATGTCCAAAAATGGACATTTTACACTTGATGATCCCCTTTTTTAATAATCACTCTGTTATGGTTTTGTGTTTTGGTTTAGTTATTTCCTGTTTTATGTTAAAAGTTCACTCTCCTCATGTGCCAGGTTTTGTTGCACTTCCTGTATTTGTGTGTTTTCCCCTGTTTTCTGTGTCACCTGTGTTTCATTAGTTATATGGACTCTTGTTTGGTCCCTGTGTTTTCCCTCATTCTGTTGTCAGGATGTCTGCCATGGTTTTTGTCCCTCTTCAGTATTCTTGCCAGTGTTCCCTGTGCCTATGTCTTTCTTCTTAATTTAATTTTGTTCTCTTAAATTTTTGGATTTGCCTCAGCTTGCTTCTTCAATTTTTGTTGTCTGCCAGTTTTGTTGTCTAGCTTTAAGCTCGCTTTTTGTTTTTTCAACTCTGCTGCCTGAGGGAAAGAATTGAAGTGATTTCCAAGCATCCTTCATTATTGGACAGTGTCAGACCTAAATTCAATTCTTGAGTATACTGTTTAAATAAGCTTAAGATTAAGAGCTCTACATTGCGCAGTTGTCACAGAAGAAATAAACGGGACATTGAGAGTACGTTGAATGGTAAAATGTATTATAGTTTTTCAGCAATTTTCTGCCAGCATTTCTCTCTTGCTTTATTTGGAGCAGCAGTGATGCTTTTTGCCATAATTCTTTTTTTAAAACATTATTTATAGCTCCCCAGTACAACAACCTGTTCCTCTTGATTGAAGTCAAATGACACACCAAATGCTCTCTTGTATGGGAACGCGCACAGAGCCTGAAACAAAACAAATTAACAAATTGGGTTAACAAATCATCTCATTATCTCTGACTGGGGTTTTTTGGTTTTGTCAAGCCAGCTCATGCAAAAAAAAAAAAAAAAAGCCTGCCTATATCGAACTTGCTTCACAGTACACCCCCCTGGTGTCTTGCATTTTGGTCTTCTTTTGAACTACAAAAACATAACAATCCTTTTCTAATTTTTTGTCCATCCAGATGCTTTATTTTCTCTTATATGTATTGAGTATTACAGCATTGTAGGATGAGACTTAATTTGTCAAGATTTATTTTGTAGAATACCTTATTTTTCTTATTTTTTATAGTTTTATGGTTATATATATATTGTGTTCTCTACCTTAATTTAGATTAGGAACTACATACTATGGTGCACCTTGCCTGTAATGTAGGAGTGATATGATGAAAGGTATAGTGATGTATCACGTTTTGTTGTCAGTGTTCAGTTGTCCTACTTGAGAAATGGACATTAAAAAGTGAACCAAGATGAAGCTGTCCCTGTGCTTTTACTTTACCTAGGACCCGAAAGAAGTGAATAAGAATCAAGGTTGTAGTTAACGCACTGCTAGCATGATTATAAAGTAGTCACACAGAGTGAATGTCAATTATTAATAAGAACCAATTATCATTTAGTCTAGATGCTTGGTACAGCAGCATTCCCATGGCCACAAGCACACTGTCAAGCCCGGTCTCTATTGTTGAGAGCATCATTATAAACCACCATCAAATGACTGTATGGCCTGCAGACAGTTTGTGTGTCCTCAGCTCTGCCCTCATTCCTTGGCCCAGATGGCTAGCGTCCACACCCTGTGTCTCTGCCAAAGCCCTGGTAGTGACTCATTGGCATTTATGACAGAGAAGTCAAATAGTCAAAGGCTACTCTACTACTATTCTCAGACTGACCTCGCTGACAGGAACCCATCTTAATCACAAGTTCCTCATATACTGGATGCCAACATGGAAAATATGACAGTATTAGCATAACGGGGGAAAAGGGGAAAGCTTCCTGGGGCCCAGCCTCCAGGGGGCTCATGGTTATTATCTTCACTAATTATCTTACTAATGAGAACTATTTTAACAAACTGCAAGACTTGCATACTGCATAGAGAACAATTTTGTACATAAATACAATACACTGTGCATGCGTGTCCATTGGAAAAGCACCTACGTAAGTCTTAGCTGATGCTTTACACAGGTACACAGCGGGTTTCACGGCAATTTAGTATTTTTTTATGTTCTAGGTCAAGCATTGTGGCTGATAGATTATCATATAGCCTCTTGTATGCAAAGAAAGCCATCATTCCATATCTACTTCCTCCAAATTCACTTTCATGAACCATCTTCAGTTGGAACAGCAGCCGTCAGTGGCAATAGAATGATTCATTTCTCAATAACAAAACCTTCAACTCTACATACAGACAATAATTACTTACTTAAAGCAGAAACCCATTCAAGTACAACTGTAAATTCTCATTCATCGCAGCTGACTTTGAGAGCACCAAGAGAGCACTAAGAGTACAGTGCACTAGACCACTGCAGTATACTGTGGCACTCTGAACACTCATTCGTAAGCTATTAGTGTTATTAATAAGTGTTAAGCAGATTGCATGCATGCACAGTTGTGCTGTGGTAGAACATAAGTGCAGGGATATCACAGCACTCACACTGTACTTAATGATGGTTTCTGGGGGAAGACAAGAGTCACCCAGAAAACCTGATGGTTGGACAAACCAATTGTTTTGCGTTCTTGTTTCAGTGTCATGTCTTGTTTAGGTGGTCTTGACTACAACACTGATGTACAATAAGTACACATGTGTGCTCAGGGCCAGGATAGTTTTAAGAGTATTTTGCTGATCTTGAAAAGCCATATGAAAATATTTTACTTTCTTGGAACACACATATCAATGTGACAGGAAATAAAATGTATATTGTATATTCCTTGGCCTCTTTTGGGCAGCAGATCATCATAATGTTGCTGTGGCCAACTTAGAAAACAATTGCCTCGTACGAGCAACATTAACTTGCATTTGCAGTTGTGTGTTTGACCATCTGGCGAATGTACAATATGTCCAATCTTCAGCTGATAAATGCTCCACTGTGTTCAGCAGCTAGTTACTAACTGCGTCTATCCACTGTGTGGCGACAGTAGGTTTATCAGAGATTTTTTTGCTAAAACCAGCTGCGTCTGAAAATGAGGATGACAGGTCTGCAGGCCACAAAACCAAAACAATAAGCTAAAAGATGCTAAAGCTGAAGGGCACCACAGAGTTTGGTGACTATTCTCTGTGGGTTTGTCAGTACCAGCGATCCCTTCCACATGAGATGTAGTTTTATCTTTCATCTTTCTCCTCTGTTTGTCTCTATTTCATATGTGACTGGCCCTGCATGAAATCACTGATGACTAAGTACTTATGTCATATCCAGTGACCTTAATAATATGTTGCTAATGGGCAGCAAAGCAAAAACTCACTGACACTCCCACAAAAACTTTGTTACTCTCTCTTGCATATATGCCAGTCAGACAGACATGAGGCACCTGCATTTTTTTTGGCGAAGCACTATGTGTCCTCTGATCAGAACTACCTGATTGAATGAAATCAATTGCCATCCACATCCAATCAAGCCAATGTGGGATTTTTTTAATAATCTGACATGTCCTCACTCTCACTCTATAGTTCTACATCCTTAAATATCCTTATATGTCTATTGTATATGGTACAAAAAACCAGGGTTTTTCATCAATTGATCTATGCTCCTTCTCATGTGGAAGAAAAAAACCATGAAAAAAAACAATAAACACTTTGTCTGCAATATGCCGGGAATAGTCCTGCTAGGCCTGTACTGTATTATTATTTTTTCCCTCTGGCTAATGGTGCAAATCTTTACCTTACTCAAGCTTATGAATTTGAGACACTACTTTAAGGTAACTGCTCATCCCCCAATTTTTTAAAATTCTATTTTAGGGCACGAATTGGAGTTACACAATAATGTAGGTCAATTTCTAATAAATGTGCCCTTTATGATGAAAGACCATTTATGAATATCAGAGATGGAAGACAAAGGCCATAAATGACATCAAAGCTGTGAATGACTTGGATCGAAAAAGAGGGAGAAAAGGGGGTAAAAAAAAAAGGGACGAGGCAGATGTGTGCAGGTGAGCGGGTGGTTGATTAAAATCTCTTGTGGTCAGGCTGATGATGAGTACATGCAAACAGGAACATGTCCTTGTGTGAGGAATTAACACACAAGTGCACTCAGCCAGATGTAAAAGCTACAGAATAAATTAATTTCTCCTGGCAGGCAGATGGGTTTTGTTGACGTAGGCGGTAAAGTGTCTGGCCTCCACGAGTTTGACCCACATTCAGTATCCAAACAACACACAGGTGCTCCCACCGCTCCAATCTCACTCCTCTTTCTCTCTTTGTGTTTGTGTCTTTTCTCACAGATAAGCCTGCTGTGCACAAAGAGGGATGACTAATGAAAATTAGGCCTCTCCGCCAGGGAAAATACTGACACTGGCATAAATGTTCAGCTATTTCATCCATGGTAAATTCTGTTCAGGGAATATTTTGTTCCATGTCAGAATAAAAGCTTTGATTAAATTAAAATCATCAAAGGCGGTGGAGCGGTGGATCGTTTGTTCAATCAGCCTTGCTTTCTGCCACCTTTAATATGAATAGCAAATTGCAACCACCGACACAGTGCTATCTGTTTGAACTTGAGGGCACCCAAAGGGACTTCATTGTAACTTGCTTTGACACAGGTGACCTTGTTGCATATGAAGAATTCAGACCACATGCTGTTCGCATTTTAAGGAAACAGAGTGTCCTTGTGTGTGTCTCCTGAAAAGCTGCCCAGGTTTGTCTCCTGAGCTTTCACTGCTCTGCTGGTATGTGTATGTGTGTGTATTAGTGTGTCTCAAATCCTAATATATGTAAGCTGACATGCATGTGGCGTCACACGTTTTTTTTTCACATTACACACAGACTTGTTTTAGTCATGTTCCACCTGTTCATCCATCGACAGGTGTTGCTTTCCTCATTTAACAACAATGTCTGTATTATAATTACTGGGACTGATGGTAAATAATACCAGAAGCAAACTGTAACAGGTCAAGTGCTGAGCACTGTAATCCCTTCAGAAGGACAGTAATTTGTTGATTTAATCTGCTTTGCAAAACAGCATTCTTTGTCAGTGTTAAGACGTCTTGGTATGTTATTCTGGTAAGTTTCACTCCATAAACAGCAGAATAGTTGATTAAATCATTTTAACGCTGCTCTATTTATCTTGATTGTGCTTCCGCCCTCCGGTAGTGATAAGATTACACACTGAACAACCATAAAACTTGGCTTCTATGGCTCACAAGTTCTTCTTAGAAACTGAAATACAAATGACTAGAACTATGTAAAAAAAACAAATCCTTATGAATAATAATTAATAAAGGCCTACAAATTAATCAGCACGTCTCTTTAATAGTTATACATATATTATATAAACATTTATTGTGTAATTCATGTGCCAAAAAAGGGACAAAGCACACGATAAAGATGAAGTTGACTGATGGCATTTAAAATTTTCTGTTGATATCGCGATAATGTCGTTATTGTGAATTCTTTTGGCCACGATGATCATGAAGTGAAAATCTGATATTGTAACAGCCATAGTTTGAAGGGAGTGGGAACATGTTGTAAAATGATATATATGGATGTGTTTGATATATGTTTGTTTGTTTGTTTGTTTTTTTAAATAATTTGTATTTCTTGTAGCATTCAGACTGAATAACCCTTTTTTTGTTTTACAGAGTGAAGACAGTACCAGCTGTCAGCAGCAATTAATTAAAAGGTGCGTGTGATGATGAAGGATGCTGAAAATATATTCTCGCTCATTCTGCCTTTCTTTGTGTCTGACACTCTGTCTATGCCTGGCTGTCTCACACCATGGTGTCACACCACCATGATTGTGCATGCACTTTCTCTTTGCCTGTGTGTGATTAAAATAGCATACACGTGCTTTAGAGTGACAAATTATGTTGTCTGAGATTCAAATAACTGGTCTCTGTATTGTAAGTCTGCAGGATATGACATTTTGGTCAGCAATAGACCACGTGGACTACACATAAACTTTAAGCAAAGATGAAATTAAGAATTTAATTAAGACTGAGTGACTAAGTGAGGAAGAAACTGATTTTTCATACTTAACCTAAATAATACAGACTTTGGAGCCTCCAGTGACTACAGTACATTCATTAATATCCAAATATTAACCCTCTCCTCTACATCCATCCATCCATTCTCTGGAGCCTTTCCCAGCACACACTGGGAAATATTTGAAGTACATCCAGTTCACCAGTCTATCACAGGGATAACACAGAAATAGACACTTTCGTACTCACACCTATGGACAATTTATACACCAGGCAGTGTATCGTAGTGAATATTTGCTGATGATCAAATAAGTTGACTTTCTTTTCAAAGTCTTTGATGCCTCAAAACACTTTAACCACGTCTCACAGGGCTAACAGTACATTCACCCGGCCGTTGTCCCTCCCCCATGGCAGCGCCACTTGCTCCGTCTGCCCCAGAGAGGCTGCCAGTTCAGCCCTGGCACAATGCCCCGTCCAGCAGCCTGGACCACCCACTCATTTCTGCTGTGACTTCTGTTAGACTGACACCGGCCACAGTAACTCTGATTTACTATGAATGGTGCACATACAGACTGTGCCACTAACACAACACACACGCACGCACGCACGCACGCACGCACGCACACACACTGTACTGATTTTTAAACGTTTTATAAAGTTAACATCAGAACTACATAATCTTTGTCTTGTATTTATTCTAATTTTTATGTCCACTTCAATAGAAATTTTGAGACAGTGTGTAATGTTTAAAGCATTTTCTCTTTTACTAATGTTTTATTGTAACCATATATGTGTTACCTGTTCACACAGGCAGGCTTACAATGTGGTGCTTTTAGTAGAGCTCGACAGTAACTTGACCCAGCAGTATATGGACTAGCTCATGGCAGACATATCAGCATCACAGGCGTAATCTGGCTTTCACTCATTTTAAATGTCAAACAGACGATTTTACAGCACAGCTGCTATCATTAACCTGTATTTTTTGTTCATTTTGTCAGACAATGTAATGATCCTAAAAGTCCTGATTGTATCTGCAGCGCAACAGCTTGGTATTGACTGCTGGTCAAACATCTTAGTTGACATATAATACTTCTATGGTACTTAAATGTAATGTTTGTAGAAGACCTACAAGCATGCACTGCTACGTCCTGCAAAACTTTGCCCATCCAGGTGAAATACCAAGATTTTAGTGAGTCCCGTTCTGGGACGTGTACTCCCTCTTCAAGAGTTATTGAAGAGAGTTTTTAAAAAACAACAAAGCTCTCTTTGCTTACAAGCATTATATCTGTTAGTTTGCTAAGTGTCAGTCAGCAATCTTGTGTGCTTGTCTTATAATATTACAGTATTGAGTCATTTACAGTATTGGCTAAAATTTAGGAAGGAGACAGGAGAAGACAAATTCATTTCTGTCCAGCACACCCTGTGTGTGAATGCATACACCTGCCCTCATGAGCTCACACAGAGTGCACAGCTGCCCAGCAAACCAACAAATGTACAAATACTCATGCCTGCATGCACGCAACACACATACATGGCCATCCAACAGCGTGTCCAACACACTGAGACCACAGTTAATGGGGTGATGGTATTTGGCTATTCTTGGAATCGCAAATGGATGCTGCTGTGCTTCCAGCTAATTGTGTTACCTTACTTTGGTCACGGCTCATTATTTATGGCTATCACTCTAGGGGAAGTTTGATTTATCAATGCTAGTTCGCTAGATCGCAGCTGCTCTTGCTCTAGTCCATGCCAGCTCTGTGATTTGGACTACAGGCCTCTGTATCAGAAGGTGCAAGAACAAAATGTTTGTTGTTGTGCTGTCATTCGTCACACTTAGCCTGCCCATAAAGTTCTCTTTGCTCATTTTGGTCTGGCAAGGCTGAGTGGTCATTTGCAGAGTTCATTTCATATGAATAGCAGCTATATGAAATGGTTAGTCATGGGCTTTGCAAGACAGACAGAGAATGATTAAAATGATTAAATCAAAAACAGTTACCAGAAAGAGTGATCAGTATAGTATCTAAGGTAAGACAGGCAGACAGACAGTAGGCTAAAATACTCTGTTGTGCATTATGTTTTGTTCACACAGGGCAGAAAATACACAGATCCTGTGGGCAGCCTATGGGAGGCACTGCTGTACTCTGAAGCATTGCTGCTGCTCATGAAATCTGCATGCAAACAGCCTAGCTATTCAAAACAGTAGCACGAGGTCCATGCAGAGCACCATGTAATTGGTGTCTATTTTAACTGTTGGTTATGTAGACACAAGTTTTTCTGGGTCTGTCACTCCTTGATCACAATTAGCAACTGCCTGCCAGTCCTTGTTCCTGATAGTTCACTGGAACTACACATAAGTCTCAAATCAAAGTGATTTATTTTACACATTGATGGGTTTCAGAGAGATAGAGTAGAAAACAAACCTCAATGATTGAAAACTTTTGGGAAGATCAAGTTGTTGTTGTTGTTTTGTTTTTTTTACTATAAACTGCACAAATCAACACAGTATACAGTTAGGTCCATAAGTATTTGGACAGTGACACAATTTTTGTAATTTTGCCTCTGTACACTGCCACAATGGA
>JBBPCS010001048.1:0-15864 GCA_037974645.1 Hollardia meadi | reverse complement strand
CTCAAGGGAGGAAACTCAGCATTTGGTGATATCCATGGGTTCCAGACTTCAGGCTGTCATTGACTGCAAATGATTTTTACCCAAATATTAAAAACAATCCATATATTTATAATTATGTTAGTTTGTCCAATTACTTGTGAGCCTCTGAAAATGGGGGAGTATGCATAAAAATGGCTGTAATTCCTAAATGGTCAATGCAATATTTCCGTTCACCCCCTTGAATTAAAGCTGAAAGTCTACCCTTCAACCACATCCTGATTGTTTCATTTCAAATCCATGGCAATGTACAGAGGCAAAATTACAAAAATTGCATCACTGTCCAATGAATTATGATGCTCACTGTATGTACTGGGGCAAGGCCAAATTATATTTTACCACACATCAACACAAGCACACAGATATGCAATTTCAACAGAATCCTGAAAGCAAGAGAACTACTGTGGGTTACAAAGAAAGAAAGAAAGAAAGAAAGAAAGAAAGAAAGAAAGAAAGAAAGAAAGAAAGAAAGAAAGAAAGAAAGAAAGACACTTGGTGACATCATCAGAAAGCACAATAGTTATGCAGATGACACAACTGTACATCTCTGCTGAACCAAATGATGCTGCAGCCATAGACTCCATTACTGCATGTCTTTTAGCAATAAATAAATGGATGATCAATAATTTCTTAAAGTTAAACAAGGACAAAACTGAAATCCTACTACTCGGCCCTAAAACAAAAAGATATGCTGTTTAATAATCTGGGGAAATGAAGTCACTGGATTAAATCTAAGGTTACAAGTATTGGTGTTATTCTTGATTCAGATCTAAGCTTCAAGTCCCAAATTAACAAGGTGACCAAAACCTAATTTTTCCACCTGAAAAATATAGCTAAAATATGACCATTCATAAATCAAATTGCTAACTCCTATGCAGGCCCACTGCTGGCCATTTGGGTGCCCTAGCCCCCCCCCCCAAAAAAGACACATCGGCCTTCAAATAGGTCTACATCTTTAAACCTGAGAATATATTCTTATTATCAATGTTACAAACGAGAAAACCAGAACTATACAATAACACTGTATAGCACACTATAAAACAGGCAAAAAAGAAACCTACACACAAATATTGAAAAGTACAATCTTCAATAAAATAAACCGAAGAAATATTTTCATTATTAATGTTACTGCTGTTGTTAAAGTAAATAAATATAAATAGGTCACATGACACAGAACAGAAGAAATGTCACAAAACTTTATTCTGCCTGCAAAGACAGTATAAATGAACTAGAACAGGTATTTTTCAGCAGTTGGGATCCTCTACAGAGGCACACGTCTGCATTTCCTGGCTGCAAACTCAGCCACTCAGACATTCTTGTCCCATTGATCAACACAGGTGTTTTAATCAGCTTAAGTTTGGAAACACTTCACTCAGCAGAGGCAACTGTTAACTGGGAGAGATAATGCAATATGTAGAGCAATCCAGAGGTTTGGATACAGTTCTTGAAGTTGGTTACATGAACAAATGTGAGCATCTCCAGGGTAGCTGTCTGTGGTGACCGTTGTGGTACTCAATGTTATTGTTATGCATGCACCGGCTGCGTTTTTGAAGAAAATTTACATTTTTAAACATACCTCGCGATGCACGAGCGTCATCCCGCAGTTTCTTCTTTTTCTCTTCTCTGCCCCTGACTCCTGTTACCTTCTGAGGCCATATCCAAAATTGTTGCGGCAGCATCACGTTACCCGTCAGGTTCCGGGGCAAGTGCAAACTACAGGGACCTTGCTGTGGGAGCGGGGGGACCATAATTCATTTTAGGCCTATTATTTTGGGCACTTATGTTTATTATGTATTGCCTGATTCCTATGATGTTTTAATGGTAGGCCTACCTATTTTAGTTGTGATTCATCTTAAATTTAAATAACTCATTATTAACATTATGATTGATGATGATCATTGGCCTGTTTTGGTGCCCCCTCCGGCACTTGATGTCCTACGCACAGTGCATTATGCGTGTGTACGTAACTCCCTTGTATAACCATTTGCCGTAAAGGACGCTGCAATCATAGCTCGCTTAATATTTTAAGTTATGACATTTTGTCAAATTATGTTTCAGAGTGTATAAGAGTGTGAGCCATTGTTGTTATAGCAAAGAGCTATTAACCATTGTCCATCATCAGACACCACCAACCACGCATAGTATTTTCAGTGTTTAGTCTTTTCAACACCATTCTTGCATTATAAATTCCTTCATTGGGTGTTAGATTAATGATCGAGTTGATGGTGACTGCTTCAAGCAGTGCTGCAGAATTTCCCATTTGTCTAGTCCAGCATTTGAAAATGATATTTATGGATTGCATCTGATTTATTATCCTCAGATCAAGCTGTGACAAGTCAGACACAGCGGGTGATGGCAACAACAAAACCAGTTTTACCAAATGGATTACATGTGTTTATGTTTTACTTATTTGGCCCAGACTGAATTATGCTGCATGCAATGTTTTACAGATAAGTATGCACTTAACTTGAGAACTACATCTGTTTGACAGTTACTGACCAAGATTATGCTACAAAATAACAACTTCTAAAACATGATGTATATATAGATATGTAGACTACCCAACATTATACAAAGTAGTTAAAAATGATCTACCTCAACCAGCTAACACATTAAAATCTGCATACACATTAATGCATTAGGAAGAATAGTCCAGTAATATAACACTCTTCCAGGGGCATTCTTTTACTTTTGATACTTTACTATTTTTTTTGATACTTTAAGTACAATTTCATTCTAAAAGTTTATTCAACTTCAAATTAAGTAAAATTATGAATGCATCACTTGAACTTGTTTTTATGGGTGAATATTGATATTTTTACCTCAGTAAACTACTAAGTAAAAAAGTAAACTAAGCTGCCTGTGAAACAAACTTACTCATCTAGTAGGAGGAATGCTGGTTGTGAACCCTATCAAGTCCCGGTGGTAAAGGGGAAACACATGTGGACAATTAAACAGATTCTCCCAACATGCTCTCCATCGAGTGAATGCCTGTCCGTTCGCTCTTGTTTTTACCTCGGTTCATGTCACTCTCCTTCTTCGCCTTCTTCCTCAGCAGGGTTCTTCCATTGTTACCTGGGGATAGCGACTGAGAAGAACAATGCCTATTCTTGGTTTGGTCCCGCGAAGGCTGATGCACTTCCTTGCTGCTGTGAATGGAACCTATATTTTTCTGTGAAAAATCCAGCCAAGTGTCAGCGTGAATAGCATAGTGAAAGCGATGCTAACAGGGAGCCAATCTATAGCAGGTGTTGTAATTTTTCTTTGGCCATTATACTGTACAATATGTATTTCCTTCATAATGATAAGTTAAAGCAAAAAAGTTTTATGCCTGTTTAAAAATACCTTGTCTTTACCATAATGTTGTGCCTTTAGTATTAACAGTATTGCAATGCTGGTGGTTTGTGCAGCACAACGTGGGATATTATCATACTACATGTTACAGCATTGTTTGCAGATTAACACAATGACTCCACCAAGCTAGACAAACACTTGTGTTCTCTCTCTTTCTTCTTCTCTATTCACCTTTTCATTCTAAGCAAATCTGTTTCTGGCACGCAGTCCATCCTTCGCCCGACTGGATTACCTGCCAGCAGCAGCTGCCAAATGTGTACAAGCTTTTAGCACTGTGACTCAACTGGCTGGTTTCCCATGCCTTTAAACACACACATGCACACTAAACAGACATGCACATATGCGAATGTGCGCCATCCTCAACAGCTGCGTTGAGAATTGTATAAAATCAACACTGAAGCTTCCGGCCACACATTGGCTCTCAGCTGAAGTTGCTCTACCTTGTTCAGCTGTATGGGGTGATTATATTATTAAACCCCTCTACTGAAATAGAACAAAAGACAGAAAGAGAATGAGTAAAGGGCCAGCCATTTCAGCACAGTATGTGCAGCTAATTTGCTCTTTGGATTTTGCTAAAATATGGTGAAACATTTCTAAATGCAAAATCTAATTACATAAAATTACTCGGTTCCTTTATTATTATTATTATTATTATTATTACTAGTTTTAGTAGTAGTACTATTAGCTCTGATTTAATCCCCTAGGTGTGGAACTGTTATGTGATTATGTCATAATGTTGTGATCATAGCATCAAAATCAGAAAGCTCCCCTACAGGGATTACCTTTTGGACACAAAACATGACATCAGATCAATTAACTTGTGTTCGTGACTGAGGCAAATTAATAATTTTTCATAAAGAACACAATTTTAAGCAATGTTCTTAATATTTTACCATGATGCTTAAGGGATGTCAAAGATATCACTTTTTCCCCGATTACCACACGCAAAACAAAACTGTATCAAATCTAAGAAACTCTGACAACTTTCACAGTTTATTTTGCACTGCATTAGTGCTAATGTTGCTAACATGAGAGTAATGAATTAAGTATTTGTTGACACTTCCTTAAATTAATTCCTTCATTAAAACACAGCTCCTAACCTGCTGTTACCCCCTTACTACCCCCTCCCCCCCTTTCTTAGCAAAGAGTTTACATCTTTAAACATCTGGCAGAGATGGAGCAGCATCAGCATTCACATGTTGAGTTGAGTTGCTGGCCACCTGGTGATCGTTAATTTGATATCCGTTCTCCTTTTAGCTCTGTTTTGGTCTTCGCCAACTCCTGAGGGAAATCTCGGTGTCTTTAGCTGCTCAATGCTCCACTTTGTTCACCAGCTACTAACTTTGTGTGTCTGTCGTTTGGTGCTGGGAAGGTATTGTAGGCTACAGTTGATTTATCTGAGCTTTCCCACTGAAGAACATCTGCCTGCTGCAGCTGTAAACTGAAAGTTGGTACGACTGAACCAAATGGTGAAGCTGAAAGCTGTAAAACTGAAACAACAAGCTAAAAATGCTTTGTGGAGGGGAACTGCAAGGTCGGGTGATAACTCTCTGTGGGTTTGTCACTATGAGCAACGCCTTTAGTCATTAGATTCGTCATCAATATAAACAATTAATTAGTGCAGCTTTATTTATTCCAGTTTATTTATTTACTTGTTGAGATGCATTTTGCTCTCGTAGCTAATGCAATGTGAGGGAGCCTTACAATGTTTTAGTACTGTATTACTGTATTTAAGGACAAATCTGGAGTGAAGAATAACATGAACATCCAGTAACATTTACATATTGCCACAGACTCCGTGTGTCCATCGCACAGGCAGGTAACAGTAAATGGACTTGCATTTATATAGCGCGCTTTATAGGGCTTTACAACACATGCCACATTCACCCATTCGCAGGCAGACATGTTGCCGACCTGCTCATCAGCTGTCCGTCCAAAGCACCACATGCTTTTTTTGCTCACACATTGGCACACACACTCAAACACCCAAACACAGATGGCACAACCATCGGGTTCACTTTGACATACAGACTGCAGTAGCCGGGGATTGAACCAGCAACCTTCTGATTTTTGGACGACCCATTCCTGAACTACAGCCTCCCCCTAAGTCGCTATTCACCATTGTGTATGATTTTGGGGTTATTCATCCATCCGTCTGTCTGTATGTCCGTCCATCCCATTCTCATGAACGCAGTATCTCAGGAATGACGTGAGGGAATTTCTTGAAATTTGGCACAAATGTCCACTTGGACTCAAGGTCACTGTGATCTCACAAAACATGTTTGTTGTGATGACTCCAGAATACAAACACAGAATTTCACACAAATGTCTCAAAGGGTAGAATGTGATGACATTTTATATCTCAAAGTTCATCTTCACTGTGACATAATGTTCTGCAAAAACACTCTTATGGCCATTATTCAACACCATAACTCAGGAACAGAAGGGACGTTTGTGACCATATTTTACATTTGGTCAGATACAGAAATGGTGACACTAATCTTGGGTGTAAACTGTGCCGATTGTAGAGATCTTTTGTGCTGCCGTGTTGAACATGTATGTGAAGTGTCCACGTTTTAGAATTTAGAGCTTCTTTGCAGCAACATTCATATTTGGAGAATTGCAGGCCACCACAAGCTCATTGGTTTTGCTGAAATTCAGCTTCAGGTGATTGTTGTTGTGACGAAGCTGTCTATCAGTCACTACATACAGTATAATAAAGGAGTCTGTCACTGCAACTTTACTCTTGTGTGTAGGCCTACAACCGTTTGGGGGTAATTCTAGTTTATCTCCATTTTTTTAAACTGTTTTTTTGCGCTTGTATTTGATGTTTTATCAAAACTTTGCCACACTTTCCCGTCTGTCAGCATGTTTTGTAGTTGAATGGAGGACCAAAGGGAGGAATGTGTGGAAAACTCCTTGTCAGTGTGGTCTGATCCGACTGGTGGGAGACAAAGCACAGTAATAAGCACAGAGGTCAGCATTTTCTATTTCTGTGACTCCACATGCACAAAAACAATGCACCTGCCCACACACACACACACACACACACACACAGTCTAGATGACAAGCACTTCTGTTCAATGGGCCCTTTTTCACACCAGAGTTTTGTTCCCCTTGTTCACAGTTTTTTTGTTTGTTTTTTTTTTTCAAGTTTTGACTGACAGTCTACCTAACGAAGCTGCCTGACAAGCAGGAATGGTTCTGTTGTTTGCCAGAGAGGAGACATCGGAAAAGAAAGACATTGTGGGAGAAAGAGAGGAGGAGGGAGTAGACGCAGACATCAGTAACGCGAAAGGAAGGATCACATCTCCCTTGCCTAGGTTCAAATACCACATTCAGCATTGCAGCAATAATGCATTTGACACAAACACTGTATGCCTCTTATTTTTTACTGATTTTTCCTCACTGTGAGTTGGATGTTTTGGTTGTATAGCTTCAAGTCTGGAGAAAACACAATTGAAAACAGCCCTATGCCTTTTTTATGTAACAAAAAAGGCATGGATTTCGATTACTGTATTGGATTTTAATGAATGGATATTATGGACATTGTTAATTATCCTTGAATTTAGAGAAATTTGTGGGATTTGGAACTTTAAGGATTTTCAAGACAAATATGCTTCATGGCCAAAAGTATCTGTGAACAGCCAAACATGACGCCCGTAGTATGTGACTTCTTTCTTTAATACTGTTAATTTTCACGGGAAAAAGTGGATATATATGGACCCGTGCCACATACCACAGCATTCATCACCCATCTACATGGGGTTTACACAGATTGACACAATTCAACACAGAAAAAAATCAAGCAATGCAAAGCACAAACATCAATACAATAAAGATAATAAGAATTAAGAATCGACCTTATCCTTCGCAGAATACAGGCAGTGCTGCTCTGCCACTGCATCGATCAGTTTGTTTGTGTGAATGCGTGACTTCAGTGAATCCGAACACTTTAAAACACCAAAGTCACAACAACACAAACAAACTAACCGATCAAGGCAGCGGTAGACCAGTGACTCCTGTGTTCTGCAAGGTAAAATTACTGTTTCTTTCAAAGACGTCTGGTGGCTTCAGATGGAGCGATTACGGCTTCAGGTTCCCCGTCAGAAAGTGCTGTCTGAGGTGAACCGATGGAAATATTCTAAATAGAGGCACACTTGTGTTTTTTTTATGTTTGTTTTTTAGGTGGCTAAAATAGATTTTGCCGCTGACTCCTTCTACGGCAGTACATTGCATAACTTGCTGCACCAGTGCTCCTGTTGCTTCTCCAAACTGAGGACGCGCCGACTGTCATCTACCGCACATAATACACTATAATACAGACTATGAATAAGTCAACACGTTCCCTCCACGTCATCCTGAAGCATGAAAAAAGCAGCCGTATCTGACCACATGGGATGAGAACATGTTGGATAAGTACCTCATACAACCCCAGTTCAAAACCCGAACTATCCCTTAAAAGTCAGCAAGTGTTGAATGACTTTATAGACTTCTATAGGCTTCACTTGCAAGATTAATAGTTCATAGTGATATGAACATATATGATGATGTCAGTGCCATTAAGAAGGGTTCAGAAAAAAAAGGGTTACAGGAACTTCTCACCTCTGCATTTTATCCTTTTGGTACCTTGAACAATCAGGTTCTGGAGTGTAAATTTTAGATAAAACTCCACCCACTTCAAATGTACTATAGAGACACATATCCTTTGCTTGGTTCAATAAATGGTAGGAGTACAGCTCCACACAAGAATACACACACACACACACACACACACACAAATGCATATAAACACACACTTTAGAGCCTATTTCACAAGAGGGGAACCACATTTAAAATCTTTGCTTTGAAAATTAAAAGCAGGATCTAGCATCAGCCTTGAACTGTATTACAATGGAGAGACACCAAAATAAAAGCACTTTAGCAAACAAAGATGGTGCGGGACTAGACCAATGAAGATCTCATCTGTGTGATTCATCTTGCCCTCATAACAAAGCAAAACAACACCTTACTTCATAAATAACATCTTGTTTGCTACTGATAAAGCAAATCATATTCTCTCTCCCAACAAATGTGGCTCCCAAATCTCATAAACCTCTCCTAACCTTTCATAAATCTTTTATTTTTCTTTTACCCTTTCATTCGTTGCTTTCTGTCTTTATGACCCCCACCCCCCACTTCCCTCTTGGATCAGTAGCGCTGCTTTATTGTCTAGATAAGTTGCGGCCGACAGGATTTTTTTTTCAAGCACAATGCACTTTTGTTATGAAGGCGGAGGGATTAGTGCATGAGATTAGTTTATATCATCCCTACCAGAAAAAGCATGAAAGAAAATCACTCAAAAAAAAAACTTGCCTGGTTTCCCAATCGCTGAGTTAGTTTGTATCCGTTCCTTCCTTTATTTCGGTTGACATTTCTATATTTGATTAATAACAGGGAAAAGAGTTTCTATGGATCCTCGTGTGTTCGTGTACTGATTTGTGCACAATAAAGGTTTTTGGTTCCGGTGGTGTTGAGCAGGATTTGCACCCTCCACCATCATGTCACATTGACAGGGTTTAATAGGGGGCAGGGGCTTTACATGTCCATGAGCAGTTAGGTTATGATGTTCCTCACGTCGCCGTCACTATCAGTCTGGGTTTGATAGACAAGAGAGAAGGAGACAAAGAGACGGTAAGACGAAGTAAATGTGACTGTGTGTGTTTGTGTGTTTATGCAACACTTCCCAGGCCGCCGGATTCCTCTTATTATCTTATTTCTGTTTTGCCTCGAAGAAAAAAACGTTTTGTTCCCCGAGCATGGCTCTATAGCTGTCCCTGGAGATGAGCAGCCAAAATACACTAAAATCTCAGGAATTTCAATTTATTTTTTTTCTCCTCCTTGCCTGAGGTGAGCGTTGCCTGGCAAAGAAAGAGCTTATGTAAATAATGACAAAAAGGTAATAAAGCTTTAAATTCACCACTCAATAATGGAGATAAAAGACAAAAGGCCCTTGATAGATTTGAAAGAAGGAGTGCGATGCTTTTAAAACTCTCTTCCTCTCTTTATCCTGCTAGATCCAACAAGTGTCTCTTTTAATTTTTTTACTTTCGCTGTGTAGAATGACCTTGACTTACCTGAGTGAATGAGAGAAAGGAGCTTTAAAAGATACACTTAACTTGGCGTTTGAGCAATTTCAGTGCTGCATATACACTCTGACACAAACATACCAGCTGTCTCCATGCTATTCCATGTCCCCGATGAAGTGAAGAAATTGTTGTCTTATGTTTTTCCCTTCCCTTTCCCTCCGCCCACACACGCACACCCCTCTCTCCTCCCGTGTGTCCCTTCCCTTTTCCCCTCAGTCTAATTATTTAGCAAGCGAGGGAGGCAATCTGCTCTCCCTTGTCGCTGCTCAAGTGCCCATTAGAGCGAACGAGCTTCATCTTTCTAATGAACTGATCACGTTAAATGAGTTGAAAACTCTCTGCCGTCGCTCTTGTCTCTGGAAAAAAAAGAGGGCGGCAGGTAGGGATGAAGGGGATTTAGGGGACAAAAACGGGAATGCGGGATTGTGTCGGAATACAGGAGAAAGCAGAGACGAGTGGCTTGTGAGAGTGAGAACCAGAACCAGGACAGCTTCAGTATCCAGTGCTGTAGTGCATGTTGATTTGTCTTAGCATATTGAAAGTAAACCCCAGGAACGCGCTTCATTTGTTCAGTAACGCCAATGAAAGAAACACTGAATGAGAGATTGCATTGAGTTACAAAAGCAGGAGCGGAGGCTGGATCGGGCATGATGTCAGGTCTAGCTGGTCAGAATTACAAAATGAATATGGGCGAATGCTGACGATGACGATAATTCAACATTAACAGTTTCAACAACAAAATCCAATCAAATACTGAATCGTTAAACTCCAAATTTAGTGCATGACTCGTGACATTAATCCCTGGGTGGTGATCAATAGCAAGAGTCTGAATAGCGGTCACTGCCGACAATGGATGGCAATGCATAGTGACAAGGAATGGGAGGAAGAAGGAGAGATGATGGGAGAAGAGGGAGGGAGGGAATGAGAGAGGGAGGCGATGGAGAGGAGGAAGAGAGGAAAAATGGTCCCGTCCCTGGGTTTGGGTTAGAAACACTTATAACTCAGGACCATAGATTATGACAGTCCAATCTTCTGGGCTGCTGCCTGAAAAATAACCACAAGCAACCAACTGCCACACACACACACACACAAACACACACACGAGCATGCGGAGGGATAAAGTGTAATGTAAAGAAATAAAGGGCCAGGCGAAAGACAGAAAGTGGGAGGCAATGGAAATGAAAGAAGGATATGGATGTATGCAGAAGAGTTGAAGTGAAAAGAAAGCAGTAACTGTAAGCAGGATTGATGAGAGCAGAATTCGCAGGAGAAGTGTGAGTGTGATTGGAAGGTTTGCAAAGTAGGAGATGGAAAAATAATGATAGAAAAGAATAAAAGGAGAGCAGAGAACGAACAAAAACGTGTAGTTACTTGGAGTGAAAGGCTTAATCTCGCTCTGTGGTACAGCACCATCTTCCAAAAACATTTCTAAATGTTTTCATTTAGTTTATTTATTGTAACAAGGCACAGTATTATTGAGAAAGAAACAATATTTTGCAAAGCAAAGAAAGACCTCAAAAGGGCAGTAAAAAACAAGATGCAACAATATGAGACACTAGATCCCGAGAGTCTGAAAAGTAAAGATATGAATGAAATAAATAAAATTACACTCTAGCTCTTGAATTAACTATGTAAGTGATTTCACCAAAGAAATTCACTCACTCAATTTTTAAACACTCAGTAATTAGCACCACATAGAGGGGGCAGAGAGCTTATAAAGACATTCTCACCTTGATCATATAAGTCAGACAAGGACAAGACAGGACAGCTACAGACACCATGCTCATGGTACAAAGAGTTCTTTTCTTGATTAAAAAAAAGTACCTACTTAAACATTGGCTAAATGTTTTAACAGCATGTTAATCTCAATGCTGAATTGAGAGTGGCAGCTACAGGTGCCATTTTTTTTCCTGCTGCTTAAGTCTTAAACTGTCAGTACGCCCAAATTACCAAAAAAGGTGTATTTAATCACTCAGTTTGTTTTGACTTCATTATATGACTCCTTTCCCTCTTTTTCCAGAGAAAAAACACTCTTTCTGTCGCCTACACCCCCAAAAAGCCTGACAAAAGTCGATGACGTAAACAATCTTGCATTACGAGGCTACGTCACGTTAGCTGAGATAACCATCTTGGCCATCTGTGAAGGCCGTATTGAAGCAGAAACAAAGAATCATCATTTTTCTGGAC
This sequence comes from Hollardia meadi, assembly GCA_037974645.1. Lineage (NCBI taxonomy): Eukaryota > Metazoa > Chordata > Actinopteri > Tetraodontiformes > Triacanthodidae > Hollardia > Hollardia meadi. The sequence goes on along the minus strand of JBBPCS010001048.1, from coordinate 4,159 downwards.
TTTTACAAGGCTTTTTCAATGGTGGAGCATGGTTGTTGTTTTTTGGAGCTGCTTTTGGATTTGGGGAAAGCTTTAGAGAAATGGTAAAATCCCCCCATTTCTCAAAAACTTTTTGCACGCCGCGCAAAGGACTTGAACATCATTTCCTGCATCCACTATGTGGCACTAGCGAACATCCACTAACTCCACGTTATGTTCCAGTACATGAGGCGGAGACCACACTGGGAAAATTTCATGTAAATCAAACCATGATTGCCACATAAGGCTTACTTCCTGTTGCCAATAGGTGGCACAATGAGTTCCACACAGAAATGGCATGTGGATGTCTTCTGGGCGGGACTTTAAGCGTACATGTGAAATTCTGGGCAGATCAGGCAATGTACACTGAAGTTACGGCAACTTCCTGTTTGATGTAGAATAATGCGTTGCCACGGAAACACAGTTCGACGTTAACTCACAATATTAACAGTGAAGCATCATGACACGCCTAGAGCTATTCTGACCCAATTTTAGGTTGATCTGGAACCCAAAAGCAGGAAGGAGGAGTCCATCAAAGTATAAAACATGTCATTTCCTGTTGCCAGTAGGTGGCGTGAGGACTATAACTGAATACTGGTGTACAAGGCTGGACTGTTATCCAGCATGTGAGGTGTGGCTCAGATTTGACCATGTACAGTGGAGTTAGAACTTCCTGTTTCACTGCGAAAACATCAAAGTTCGTCACGCCGCCACAGCTACACCGTCCAGCGAAAACTGAGGTTTTTAATAACTTTTCATCCAGAAGGGGTTAAGACTGTTGAGACCAAATTTTAAGTTGATTGTATAAAATCTGTAGGAGTTTGTTAAAATACAAAGTGTGTGAATCGCCAAAAATGGCTACAAAATTCAAAATCGCTGACTTCCCGTAGGGTTTAGGTCATGACTCCAAGAGACTTTTTTGTAGAGCTAGGTGTCATACACATGCCTACCACATTTCATGCATGTAGGTGAATGTAGCCCGGGGGGCTCGCTAATGAGCAATTTTGCCACACCCATGGCCGAAACCAATGAAATGGGGCCTGAAACAAGCGTACGCCATTTTCCACGCAAAAGTTGTGATCTACCAAAGTTTAACTTGACACTATGAATTTTCTACACACTTTCGTTGTTACAATGCAGGTGTGACCAGGCCATAAAACACCACAAAATAATTTTTGACAATTCGTATATTCTACAGATTGTTTGGTAGTGTTGACAACAATAAAGATATTTTCGTATTCAACATTGAAAGCATAATTTCCCCATTTGATTCTTACTGCACTTGGCTGTAATGTAAATGAAGTTATAACAGACATGTATTTTGAGAATTTATCCTGAATAAAAGTTCATTTCTCACTTTTTATTTTAAAGTCAACCTCTCGGACACTTTGGCGATGGGAGTACACAGAAGGTCTTCCATTTGACCGGTAGGTGATTGGAGGACGGAATATAAAGGGGAGAAAACGGCCGGCAGAAACAAGTTGAGGAGACTGAAATTGAGATAAAGAGTAAAAGGAAAGGTAGAGTAAGAGTTGATGAGAAGGTGGAAGGAGCAAAGACGGAGGAAGGGAGGGGCGGAAAAGACGGAGGGGGGAGAATGGTTAAGAGTAATAGAGGTGAGGGGGCCAGAAGATAAGAGAATGGACAGAATGTGGCAACAGAGAGACACACAGCTGCAGGACTGTGAGAGGTGCCGGCGGAGCTCATTACTGCTTATCTCCGTGGTGGGAAATTGTATGTGTGTGTATGTGTGTGTGTGTCACTCAAACACAATTTATATTTTACACACTGAAAAACCATAATATGAGATGAATCAAGGAATTTGATGAAGTGGATGTGGTGTTAAGGGCTGCTCCCAAACTATGTGGAGCAAATGCATATCCCAACATGCACCACGTGGTATTTGCATGCTTGAAAAAGAAAACCTGGATTGTCGTGAGCGGCCCGAACATTTGGATTTGAGTGCTGTGCTGCGATCCCTCCGTCTCGCTCGGATCTTTTTTTTCCACAGCCCGCTCTACCTCTCTGCACTTTGCCATCAATCTACGACCCTCCCCCTCATTCAACGGCTCTCACTCCATCTTGCCGTCCCTCCATCTCAGCCCTCATCAATCTGCCGTCTCGCTGTAGACCACACTCGCGATACTGAACTTCTCAACTCTTCCTCTCGCCCCTAACTACCCCATCTCTCGCCCTCTCTGCCCCGAGTTGCTCCCTCCATCGATCATGCATCCAACTCACGCACTGCCAGTCTGGACTTCTCTCTCCTCTCCGCCCACCCACTCAAGACATTAATCTCTATCAGCTGTCTACACTCAGTAAGCTAGACAAGAGGCAGGCTACTCTCTTTGCTCTCTGTCTTTGTCCTCATGTTTTCTGTCTCCCCTCTCTTTCCCTCTTTTTTCTTTTGCAGCTTTCAAGCTGACCCTATAATTTGCCGCCTGCTCCAACTGTGAAATGGTATTCATTTACTGGAACCACCTACCAGTCCTCCCTCTAATTTTACATCCTTTTACTCGACTATTTGTAACCTTTGCCCCTCCCCTTCTGTCACCTGTTATTTTCTATCTAATACCACAAGTACTGCATTGATCTTTTCGGTGTTGGTAAGCTTAAATTGCTTTTTCACTCAGTGGAGATATGTGGTCACTATCCAGGTTTAACCTCTTGATTCCACAGGGCATGGCCACGTCACGTTCTGGCTGTGACGCTGGAGCTGATCACGGCCATCCTGGACAATACTTGTGGTATCGTCAGGTGAGCTAATCGCATCCCAGAAGCTTTCCGCTCAGCTCCATACGCGCCCAGTCTATTTTTGACAAAAGTCAACCAAAATGAATTATTTTGTCACAGACTGGACTGTAGAGAAGGGGTGTTAAGTGATTAGGCCCTTTCATGGAAGTACAATTTTCATAAATAGCTAAACTCATGAAACTACACAGGAATTTGCCTTGAGCCTAAATCCTGGTGGGCGCGAGAGAAGACACAGCAGGCGCGGACCGGAGAGAGGAGAACAGCACGAGAGCATTAGGCCTGTAGCAGTGGCGGTAAATGGCATGTAGAGATGGGATATTTTCACATCTTGAATTGAAGATTTACTTGGGTCAAACCAGTAGTGATTGTGGAAAGACAAAACGGGATGGTTTTCATTGAGTTTTCTTTCGTTTGTCTCTCGTTTGAATGAAGTGCATTTTCCGATGAGTTAACAAGGCAGTTAAACTCGTTTTAGTTCGGTAAAAGACAGAAACTTGGTGTATGGTTATATTTTTCTGTTAAGCAAGAAAAATAGATGCAAGAATACTTCCTTTCATGATATTTTGTGTTTTTTTACTTATTAGACTAAACACTAAAAGCAAACTTGCTGCTCAAAAGGAAATAGAAAACATAAAAAGACACATAAGGTGAAGTTAAAATATTGAGCTGAATTTCCCCCTTGAAAAAGGATTACCATTTCAATGTCAATCATCTTTACCCTCTATCCCATCCTCCTCTCTAGTCTCATCTTCGAACACTTATCTGCTGTACGTTTTCTGTCTCTGTACTGGGCCTGTTCCCCAGCTTGTACTCTCTTGGTGACAATTTTACTGTCAAAACACATCTTTCAGGATCTGAAACTCCACACACTCTCTCTCTCTCTCTCTCTCTCTCTCTCTCTTTCACTCGCTCACACACACAAACAAATTTGTCTGTCTCAAACTTGTTTTATTCATTTAGCAATTCTAGATGAACACTTGAACTATATTAACAGCTGACTCTCGGTCAATAGTGCGTCCATTCTGTTGACTGGCAACATACAGCAGTATTCAATGGTTTTTAATTTAATTAATTGGTGTAAATGACCCTTTTTCTTCGCCACTGGATGTTTGTATCCTTCCGGTTTCTCGCCAGTCACATGATAGAAACGTCATCAACGCGCCCACTTGCGGACAGAGAGCTGGCACTGGCAGGCTAAAGTTTGCTTAATGCTCCCAAATAGAGGCCTGTCTGTCTCCATCTGCTATATCCGTCTGGCTCCTTCAACTTGTACAGGTGAGTGTAGATGATGTGAGCCGGAGTGTAAATGTATAGGACCCTGAGGATCTCTGTGCAGTTCGGTCAGCCGTGGGGGGGGGGGGGGGGGGGGGGGGGGGGGGGGGGGGGG
>JBBPCS010001047.1:0-15869 GCA_037974645.1 Hollardia meadi | reverse complement strand
GCTAGCTGGTTAGCATGCTAACTTCAGTAGATATCTCTGCAACACAATACATAGACGTGTTTGACATAACGTCAACATTATAAGCTAAAATTCTGGCCATATCTTACACATTGCACTTTTAAACTATAAATATTACTCACAATGGAAAATTGCAGGTGACCATTTAATATCTTGGAACTCACTGTAACAAATTGCCCACATTTTGGCCATACGTGGCCCACCAATATAGCAAGTTTTGACCAAGTCTTGTTATGAAAACACACACTCTCCAACATGTCAAAGTTTGAGAAACCAACAGGCAACGCTTTGCATCTGACCTGAATTAGATTTTTCTGGCGGATCGCTTGTTATGCCACTTGTGAAGACAGGTGTGTAGTCAGCCTCTATCTTTACATTGTTCTTCTTAACCAGCTGGCAGGTGTATCTCCTGTCGTGGCCACTCTGACGCTTCACAGTGAGAAGAGAGGAACAGTTCATCTGTCTGTGGGACTTGTACCCGACACCCTCACCAGACAGCACAGTTCCTGCCTCATCCAACCAGCGGATGCTGTTGTGTTCACAAGGAGGAAGATCAGTGTATCTCAACAGAGAGCACTGTAATGTGACGTTACCATCCCTCTTTGGATCAGCATCTGGTGGAGACGGAGAGACTGAGAGGAAATAAGTGACTGTTATCACCAATAAGAAGGATGTAAATAAACATGTAAAGTCACTCTCCGCCTTAATAAGGAAACTGACATATCACAGTGACAGACACCTCGCTTGCTCACTGGCTGGGTTTTAGGAGACGCCTTGCAAGGAGAGGCGAGGCATTAATAGTGGACAGGAAAAGGGTGTTTAACTGGAAATAGGTTCAATGAGTTTTCATGGAAACGAGACTCACTTGTGAGAACGCTTAGATATATATCGACATAGTGATGCACATCCTGATAACAGGAATAGAGACCAGCGTCCTCAGCCGTGATGTTGCTAATGACGAAAGAGCAGTCAGGGTTCAGACTCAGCCTGGCAGCTCGGGCTGAGTTCCCCTGAACTTTTCCTGATGTAACCTCAGTGATATAATGATCTTGATCTTTGCGGAAAAACCATCCAATGATGGAGCACGTCGTGTCGGAGGGTGATGCACTGCCACAGGGCAGAATGGCATCATGTCCGGGTGTTTTGTAGAGATACATTACTTCTCCACTGATGCCTCCTGGAAAGAAAAGAATACATGTTCTGTAAGAAATGACTCATTTCATATAAAAACATCTGCATGATTTAAACATGAGGGCTTTAATTCATTCTAATAAAAGAAAAGATTTTCAGTTCTGAATTGGGATTTTGTATTTGCAACCATGCAGAAGGAATGTGGCACCCTCTTCCATCTACAGTGGCTGGGTTCATAGAGAATCATTCTCATTTATGTCCTAGTTAATCACTGAATCGTGAGCTTTTTGGGATACAGCTCCTTCCTCCACAAAAGCACCAGACATTCCTTCAGAATACATAAAGGTTGACTGAGATCAAATCAATTCTGGTCACATGTTATCGTCTATGTGATGTTTGGTGTGCGCTTTCATGATCCTGTCCAATCTCTGTTCTGTTGTGCTCACGGACGGAGTTTAAAGAAAGCAAAGAGAAGAAGAGACGGTTTGATCGTTACTTGTCTCTCCTTGACATCTGCATTAGCTGAGGTCTATACTTTGAGAATCTAAAAATAAATGAGTCGTAACTGGCATAACTCTCACACAAACGTTTGCTCATTTTTAAAGGACAGAAAGTTTAGCAGAGCTCATCAAGTGACTTCTAAAGCAGAGTAATAGTGGCCCGTTTTCACAAGAGCCTTTATCCAGTAGAACAGTAATGAATATTTCTGTAAAATTATGCTCAACATTTGAATTAAAACAAACAAACAGAGCCTTACCTTCAAACTGAAGAGTAAAAATAAGGATTGACACCAGTTGAAACATTTTGTGTACATTCTCCGTCACCAGCAGGACATTGTGTGATGCTTTTTTTGTCTACTACAGGTCTGTAGTTTCCTCTTTGTGGTCGACTTACTGAGCGACAAAAAACTTGACTCGTCTTAAGTTCCGGGGAGTCCGGCTTGCATCATGTTCCTTCTAAACAAATTGCACAAAGCTGCAATGAAATAAACTCTGACAAACGGCTGTCGAATCCGTTTATGGGTTTGACTTCCTTGCTTTGATATACTTCTTGAACCGAATGACTCAAATAGAACTAATACTAATAATAATATTTATATTATTCAATGACAGTGACAAGTAACAGTACCTTTTATTTCTTTGTCACAGTACAGAGTAATGCAAATGTAATTTCCACTCTGTCGTTTCAGTGGTGCAATGAAAAGGGGAAGTGCCATGTGTGGTAAGACACCAAAAAATAGACCAAGATTAAGGATCTCCAACAAGTGTAAACCCACCATGATGTCACCGATTGGTTTGAACTACCATTTTAAGCCTTGTGTTGGCATTAGACTGTCGCCATCTTGGTTTTGTGGAGGCAGAAGTGACTACATTTGGACTGAAAACCTACAGACACAACGTGGTAGCCACAAAGTAGCTATGCCCCAAAGCATACCCTGCTTTATTGTCTATTTTACTCTAAATGGGACCATAATTTACAAAATGATCGTTAAGCTGTACTGAGGAGGACTTGAAACTAGCGTCTGAGACCATAAACTCATAAGGAATATGTTAAATAAATCAAGTGAGAATTTCCTCATAAGCTTACATAAAAATCAGACTTTTTAAAACCAGTGAACTCGCCCCCTGCTGGCCGCTAGAAAGAATGCAGGTTTAAGGCCCTTCCATCGTATTCACAAGGTGGCTATTTCCCTCTGACATCACACTCAGGGTGGGAAGCACACATGTAAGGATGATGTCGTACTGCTGTGTTCCAGGTTGCAAGTTATAAATGTAGGGTATCGGACAAGTTGTCATCATTTCACTTCCCTATTGATCAGCAACTGAAGAGACAATAGATAGTGACAATCTGAAGGGCCGTATTTCAAGGTAAACCATTTGCTAACCTATTAGCTACCGTTAGACAACAGCTGACGTTAGCATTCAGTCATTTCCTAACTAACATTACTGTCTGATAGTGACACGTTACTCGCCTTTCCCATTGTATCGTGTAGCACTCCCAACTGTACCGTTAGCTAGGAATTGGTTGAATGTTGACGTTAGCGGTTGTCTAACGTTAGCTAAGTACTTATGAAATATGTTTTCCCTTGAATACAGCCTGACGTCACTCTGGATTGTTACCCTTCATTGTCTTTTCAGTTGCTGATCAACCGGTAAGCAGAGAAAGACTAAATGCTAATACATCTTAGTTTAGCATGTTATCTTTAGCTCATTAGCAGGAAATACGAACTACAGCTGAGGATGACGGGATTATGTTTTGTCACGCTTTTGCAAATAAAAGGAAGTGGTGGACCAGATGCAGATACTGGAGGCAGAGTTTAATGCAGTTCAATAATTTAATAATACTCAAAAACAAAAGGGTTACGGATGGTGAGGCAAGCAAGGGTCAAAACCAAAAGAGCAGCCCAACTAGGCAAACGCATCCATAAGGGCATAGGGAAAAAAGTCCTACAGGAACAGGAGTGGTTCAGGAACAAAGATGCCAAAATTCCACAAGGAGTAACTCAAGGAAAAGAGGCTGCGGCACAAAGTACAACAGGCAAACAATGAGGGGAACACACATAAAACAGTTAAATACACGAGCGAGGGCAGGCTAATAAGACACAGGTGAAAACTAACGACGGTAATCACAATAGGCAGGAAAAGAACAAAGACAGGAAGTATAAAGCAAAATATCCTTCACAAAAAAACAGGAAATATCTCAATTCAAACCCAGCGCAACCATGGCAGTATTTAGTCGTAACCAAAATACTGGCCAAAATTTTGACCTAATGATGGCGCTAGGCAGAATGTTAAGGGTTTACCAAAGTTATTACAATATATGAGGAATATGGATGTAACACATTTAATGGCAATTCATTCAACAGGTGAAAAATATCACTCAAAACCACAAATGTCAGCCTCATGGTTGACATTACTCTTTGTTCCTTTGTTCTTCTTGCTGTATCTAAAAATAACTGATTAAATTTGAACGTCAATCAGAAATTACACAACAACTGCTTGTTGTTGGCACGGCAACCAGTTGGATTTGTACATCATTTAAAGGGGTAAAAAGAGCAAGAAATGCATCCTAAACATAAAACAGTTATTTAACTCAAAGCTTTGATTGCTCATGACTGTAATAATAGTCTGACTTTCTGGTTAGTTGACATTGGTGTGGAAGTTGCCGATCAGTGCAGTGCAGCAGGACGTGCTTCCACATTTTTGTGCTTCACTGCGTCAACATCATAGTTTACCTGTGAAATACAACACAACAGAAATGAAATTGTGAAAAAATGGTTCAAGGGAACAAAGTGCTGATGTTTCTACCAGAGAGACTGCAAGCCTGAATTTCCAAATAGTATTTTTTATTTTTCAACTCGCAGTTGTGTCATTATCGAGTCGTTTTGTGTTCACTGGGAAAAATAACAAAAACAAAAAAGTACATTTATGTTCTGATCGTTTGATTTATATCAACCAGTTCTATCAAATTATGGCCTGGATTTCCTCACCTCTATCTCTGACGACAAGAGCAGTGATTACAACCATTAGGATCAGTACCACAAATCGAAGAGCCCACATGATGCGGCTCAAAGACCAATCTCGGGGATCTGTTCAACAAGATTTAAAAACATCACTTAGTTAATGAGCACAATGTTTCATCTCTTGCAGAGCAAAATAACTGGAGTTCAGTCAGAACAGTAAGTTATATTCAGCGGTACGGCTCTGTTCTGGGAGCTCCCTGCCCTTCCATGTTCCTACGTGGAAAGGCTGAAGCAGTGAGAGCAGCAGCAAAGACCCCCCTATGGTACAGAACAGAGCAGACATCAACAACAGATATGACATTGATTAATTCAGACGCAGCATAAAAAGGAGGAGCTGGGGTGGAGGTGGGTTGTAAAGCGGCTTGCAGAGGAAGCAGGAAGAGTAGGCAGGTCAGAGCAGCTTAAATAGCGCCCCCTGTATGAGAATTACCAACTGGATGTACAGAAGAGAACCAGCTGAGCCATCAGCTGATGTGGGCTAGCTTGGATCAGCTGATTTAGCTGAGATTGTGAGCTGAGCTTCACTTCTGTGGCCTCCCTGAACGAATGCTATGCTTAATTTTACTTGACTCCAACATGTCAAAGTTTGAGAAACCAACAGGCAACGCTTTGCATCTGACCTGAATTAGATTTTTCTGGCGGATCGCTTGTTATGCCACTTGTGAAGACAGGTGTGTAGTCAGCCTCTATCTTTACATTGTTCTTCTTAACCAGCTGGCAGGTGTATCTCCTGTCGTGGCCACTCTGACGCTTCACAGTGAGAAGAGAGGAACAGTTCATCTGTCTGTGGGACTTGTACCCGACACCCTCACCAGACAGCACAGTTCCTGCCTCATCCAACCAGCGGATGCTGTTGTGTTCACAAGGAGGAAGATCAGTGTATCTCAACAGAGAGCACTGTAATGTGACGTTACCATCCCTCTTTGGATCAGCATCTGGTGGAGACGGAGAGACTGAGAGGAAATAAGTGACTGTTATCACCAATAAGAAGGATGTAAATAAACATGTAAAGTCACTCTCCGCCTTAATAAGGAAACTGACATATCACAGTGACAGACACCTCGCTTGCTCACTGGCTGGGTTTTAGGAGACGCCTTGCAAGGAGAGGCGAGGCATTAATAGTGGACAGGAAAAGGGTGTTTAACTGGAAATAGGTTCAATGAGTTTTCATGGAAACGAGACTCACTTGTGAGAACGCTTAGATATATATCGACATAGTGATGCACATCCTGATAACAGGAATAGAGACCAGCGTCCTCAGCCGTGATGTTGCTAATGACGAAAGAGCAGTCAGGGTTCAGACTCAGCCTGGCAGCTCGGGCTGAGTTCCCCTGAACTTTTCCTGATGTAACCTCAGTGATATAATGATCTTGATCTTTGCGGAAAAACCATCCAATGATGGAGCACGTCGTGTCGGAGGGTGATGCACTGCCACAGGGCAGAATGGCATCATGTCCGGGTGTTTTGTAGAGATACATTACTTCTCCACTGATGCCTCCTGGAAAGAAAAGAATACATGTTCTGTAAGAAATGACTCATTTCATATAAAAACATCTGCATGATTTAAACATGAGGGCTTTAATTCATTCTAATAAAAGAAAAGATTTTCAGTTCTGAATTGGGATTTTGTATTTGCAACCATGCAGAAGGAATGTGGCACCCTCTTCCATCTACAGTGGCTGGGTTCATAGAGAATCATTCTCATTTATGTCCTAGTTAATCACTGAATCGTGAGCTTTTTGGGATACAGCTCCTTCCTCCACAAAAGCACCAGACATTCCTTCAGAATACATAAAGGTTGACTGAGATCAAATCAATTCTGGTCACATGTTATCGTCTATGTGATGTTTGGTGTGCGCTTTCATGATCCTGTCCAATCTCTGTTCTGTTGTGCTCACGGACGGAGTTTAAAGAAAGCAAAGAGAAGAAGAGACGGTTTGATCGTTACTTGTCTCTCCTTGACATCTGCATTAGCTGAGGTCTATACTTTGAGAATCTAAAAATAAATGAGTCGTAACTGGCATAACTCTCACACAAACGTTTGCTCATTTTTAAAGTTCGGGAAAAAGCTATCGTGTCAATTACCCTCCCTTAAAAGTGTAAAGTGTAACATAGTTGACTGGTGAGTGTTATTCCAAGGTCGTCAAATACTGAAGCTTTGGGTTGGTGGCCGGCCCAGTTAAAAAGACTGGTACAAATAAACATGTGAACTCATAACTGTTGTGTCACGTCTTTCATTTATCATTATCACATCATTACAAGTTAAAGCGCGGGTCCATTATTTTTTGATGATGTTGCTACATATGAAACCCCGTCTCGTCCGTGCGTGTTTGGACATGACCAAGGGTGTGGCTGAACCACACGTACAGACCACTGACATAAATAAAGATGGACGACGTGTCTCCACTTCCTCCCGCTCTACAAAAATAAAGCCAAAATATCCCGGATACGAGCGCTGCCATCTTGCGCCGGTGACGTCATTTGGAGCCAGAGTCTGTGCACAATTATTGTCTCTTTTACAAAAGGTCACAAAGGTAGCTTGAGCTTATCAAAGCGGCTGCTAACTATTGATAATTTAACATGTGGCTGGTAGCAGTTATCCAACAGTGCCTGTAACATGGGCTAACGTGTAGCCAGGGGGGGAAATGTTGTAATTGTCCCTTAGTGCCACTAGATGACACTGTCCCTTTTGTGCATGCAGACATATGGGGCACAGCATCAGCACAGTATCGAGGCCTACCAGCAGACTTTTTGTTCACTACTGAGACGCTGAACTTTTTCTGAGGTAGTCAAGTAAAAACATATCCAATATAAAAGGATATTGTCAGACTCATGTGAAAGTATTTGAGGCCTCGAAACCATCCTGACGGGTGACTTTAATCATCTGAAGAGTCGGTGTTGCATCACTACTGTGATACACGTCAACTTCTGACACCCATTTTTTTATTTCCTTATTCTTATTTTAGACATTTAACCAAGCTTGGTGTTATTCTATATTCCTCTTGCTGTCAATAAAACATCAACAGAACATGTACTCTCTGGTGCAAAGGCAAAGACTGCACACTTTATGAGACTGGAGAGGGTTTTAATTGTTACAGTGCGGAAGAGGACGTAGCCCCAGCTGCAATGGTTGTCTCCAAATACTGAGTGCCAAGCATTACGATATATTGTCTGATCGCAAACCCCTTTATTATTATGTTATCGACAGAAATCACAAATTTACAACTCAGAATAAAGAACCTAAAGGCACCCCCCCCCCCCAGTCTATAATGATAAGAATTAAAGTTTACATTTTCTGAAAACTAAAATCAGACCAATTACCGTCAAACTGAAGCAGGAAAATGAGGATAAGTTCCAGTGGAGCCATTCTGTTCTCAGGCAACAGGCGATGATCTGTAAGGCTTCTCGTCTCTGTGGGTGATGATGAAATTTCCTTTGTGGTGGTTAAACTTTCTGAGTAAAACAGCGTCACTCACCACTCAGCTTGTTAAAAATATTCAGATAATGTTGGGGTAGATCATTTCCGTGAGTGTCTGCGTGTGAACATCCTTCAAACACCACCGTCCACTTGGCATGGGGACACAGCAGCAGTCACGGTGGTGTGTTAATGTTTTCAGCCTATGTGTCAAAAGAGCAAACTGGTTTATTTCTTTCATCAAAATCTATTGCGGGGGGTTGCAACACTCAAAAAAATGTATCCACCGTTTTACAGACGCTCCTTTCACAATGTTAGCTTATGGGAAAAGGTCTTTTTGGGCCCCTGTGCATCACGTGACGTTGTAGTTCCACGGTTTGGCCACTATGTCAAATCGGCTTCACAGCCTGGCGCTCTTCCTGGGGGCTTGCTAAAAGGAAATGTTCATGGGGGAATGTTGGGTTGGTCTAGACTAGCTATTCTCAACCAGTGGGCCACTGGTGGGCCTCAGAGCATCCTCTCGTGGATTTGTAATTTACAAAAATAGTTACTTTCATATCTAAAGGTACTGAAGAATTCACGTAAAATAAAAAAAATGCCAAATTGAAAATGCATATTTTGAATGACCAGTTGCATTTGAATATCACCAGACTAGCTAGCGTCTGCCATAGCTAGCTAACGTTCCCTCTGATGCAGTGGCACAAAATGGTGTTAGAGTGTGTAACAGTGTGTTGCATGCATTGACATAAATAAACTTCCTCGTGACCGGGCAGCGCAGCTGCGGTATCGAGTTCCCGGCCATGCCATTAATTAAAGGTGAATTACCGTATTTTTAAACCTGGACCTCAAATTGACATGTTTTGGTGTGTAAACGGTTCACTCGTCATACCAAAAGTTTTTGAATTGGTCCAGTAGATCGCCTCAGCTGGTGTTCGCTCAATATATGCTACCTATCGAGATGTGCCACTTAACCGCGTCACAATAGGGAGGTTAGGGTTATGGGTAGTGCTATCAAATCGCATTAAGGTAGCATTTTCTGACAAGGCAACATAAATGGTCAGAACACCGGCAGCTGCAACGTAACCCTTTGGAGCATCTCCGACAAACACAGTTACGTCCACTGAAAGTGCTTGTTTAAAAAAAGGATTCCTACAGTAAAATCCTTTTTGTTTAACCAGAAATCTGGCGGGAGGCGAGTCGTTCCTCCAAGTGAAACTCCTCTCTCCAACTCGCGAAACTCGTGTTTCTGCTTAGACAAAAAGGGTTTTACTCTTTAACAAAAGGTTTGTCTCTGTAGGGATCCTTTCCATATTCTAGTCAGACACTAACGATCTCAGCCTGCGAGTGGACGGATCTTTGACGGTCAGAGTTGCCCCAAAGAGTTACGTTGGGGCCGCGTTGAGGCTGCCGGCTGAAGCGATCTACTGGACCGATTCCAAAACTTTTGGTAAGCATGAATCATTTACACACCAAAACATGTAAATAAGGCCCAGGTTTAAAAAATACCTGAATTCCCTTTTAATTAAAAAAAAATAATCTTTTAGGATTCACTGGTCATGACAGTTACAATATTTCTAAACCAGTAAGCTACAAACTGTAAAAGCTAGCAACAGTCGTTCAGACTTAAGTAAAAAAGGTCAACTTTGGGATATAAACAGGTAAAGAAAGCAACAAAAACCAGAATTTCTTCGACAAGTCAAACTTTTATACAACAGAAATGAAACAAACAGATCTGAAAATAAATTAACATCGTTTTCTGTCACAGAAAGAATCAAACACTTTTGTGCTTCTCCTGTGCGCTCCGCTCGCTTTGCAGGAAAACAACACGATGGCGCTGCCCTCCCGTCACGCCTCCTCGTCTGACAGACAGCAGCTCGAGTTAGCTGCGACAGTAACGGACAGGAGTCGACATCAAAAACACATCTGACGTCGTGCATTCGAGTAGAAAACTTGTGCGTGTGCTTTGTTTTTGTGCGCTGAACAGGCTCACGTTCTGTTTGGTCCACTGTGGTTCGTGAGGGAAAACACTGCAGCACTGTTGTGTCGTCAGGATGAACCAGCCACATATTCTATACAGCACATGTTCTATTTTACAGATAGTTATTTCTCTATTATTACACCGTTGCTTTTGAATAGCTGTGCACACGCCGTTGCTATTAATGCAGTTCTGATAATATCAATCGGCAGAAAGAAGTTCGGTGAATTTAGCTGACTGGCGACGCCCAGTTAGTTTTGTGTTACTCTGTCAGGAAACACCATGGAAGATTTTTTTCTAATATTAATATATGGGACAGTTCAGCCATTAGGCAAGAATCAAGAGTTTTAAGCTCTGCAAATATATTAAAGTTAATATCAGAAAAGTCTTCCTTGGTGTTTCCTGATGGCGTGACGTTGAGCTAACGGTTGTTGCCACAGGACAACAGAGAAAGAAGTCCCATTGGCCTTGTCTCACTTCACTATCAATGGAAATGTTTAGTTTCAATAGGAATTATAATGCTATGCTAACCTTAAGAAGGCTACAGAGTTTTGCTATGAATTGCTATGAATACAGTTCCAACCGTAGAATCTAAGAGCCCGATCAGACAGAGTGTTTTGCAGGTTTTAGGGGCTTTGTTGGACACAAAAAAAAGAGTAGTGCCGTGTGTGTGGTTTTTTTTAAAATTATTATTGTTGCTAGGCAACAATACTAGAAAACAACCAAAATATAAAGTGATTGACCCAGCCGGTCAAGGCTGCCCACCTAGAGTCGGGGTCTGCTCAGAGGTTTCTGCCTTCTAAAAGGCAGTTTTTCTTCCACTGTCGCCAAGTGTTTACTAATGAGGGGAATGTTGGGTCTCTGTAATAATTAATAACTAATAATAAAGAGCATGGTCTAGACCTACTCTACATGTGTCAGGAGATAACTTTTGTTGTGAAATGGCGCGATATAAATAAAATTTGATTCGATTTGCGTAAATGACGCAAAAAACTCACTCTGATCGGGGCCCACCACACTAATTTTTTTAGCAACAGAAATACTACCATTTTTAAATTAATGAAATCATATAAAAATATTATTTTGTGTTCGTTTCTGTATTAAGTAGCAGTGTAATGGGGGGGATAATGTACAGCATTATTGTGAAAAACAAAACAAAACAGCAACAGGGTGATGCAGGGTCTTAAATCACCCCAACTTCTTTAACCCTATTCCACACAAACGAAGGTATCGCCAAAACAAGTCTGTAACTTTGGACTTGACAATAAATTGCGATGGATGAAAGAAATTAGTTGCTAAATAGGACCTTAGATTGAGACCCAACAGCTTTGAGAAATGCTTACCATTTACTATGACAGTTACATTACTCATAAGCATAGTGTTTAATTCTTGGTGTCAGTTATGTCAGGCCTACAGCAAAGAGACCGTTTTAAATGGCCCCTGCTTTCATAAATAAAGTTCATCCTATCCAATCCATTTCCCTCCTCTTGTGGGAATGAAAAAGCTCAGGAATGCAAATTTTGTCTGGTAATCATGGGTTTACAGAGCTTTTTTTTACCACTCATAATCGAAGAACTAACCACAAAAGCCACATTCACATGTAAACCTGTGTCAGCATAAAGAAGCCGTGTCAGTTAAATGAGCTGCATTTGCTTTCCATAGCTTCTCGGACTTCATTTGTGACGTTGTTATTTTGCAGACAAAATGTGGACTATCCTTAATCCAAAGCAGCTTCAGAACAGATGTCAGATGTTCCTCTGTGATAACTAATATAACCGGTGTCGTACATAAAGAAGGAATCAAAGGAAGCGGTATTAACAACATTTACAGTTTGCTTTACCGCTTCAGTCCACGGCATGAAAGGATAATTCAAGTAAACTCAGGAAACGTTGGCCCTGTGCAGTGGGGAGTAGCTGCAGCACAAAACAGAGCAGAATGGCTCTCCATAAAGACGCCAGAAACTGCTGTGATCCGTCAGGAATCACAAGAGTATTTTGTTTCAACTGCAGCAAACCTTGGGAATGTGGTATAGGAATCGGAAGCTTATTTTACCAGTTTAAACCAGATTTACATACAGTAACCATGAGTAGGAACGCCATGCTTCACCTACAATACAAATAAAGTGCAGCGGAGCTTCTTCTGCATGCCATTGCACGCATACTTTTGTATCAATCCGCAACAACCTTCCCAGGATGAAGCCCAAAGTTCTGTCAACTGGAGCTAATGCTTCTTCTACGCAAGTGTTTTGGGAGCACGAGGGACCTGGATCCCCCCTGCAGAGGAGCTTTGAAGGGGTCAAACAGCTTGGGAGGTGCGCTAGGCCACCTGCCTGGCTTGAATCCCCTGTCGATTGTGGCTGTGCTTGATTAGACTGGGCTCACATCCAGAACCTCCAGTTTTCCAATTATCAAGGAGATTATTCTTGGCAATAAAAATGAAGTGCACCATCAGGTACTTCACATAGACCAGTGTGCCAACATGTATCCCAGGGCAGCAGGGACACTTTTTTTTTGTCCTGGGAAGCAGCGACTTGGCAGGGTTACAGTGAGGTTTCATGGGAGAAGCTGACCGAGGGTTCCAGCTTGACGCCATTGGTTTTCTTTTCTGAAGGGCAGTCCTCGGGACACTCGGTAGGAAGCTGGGTGAAAGAAACAGAGAGAAATTAAGATGGCGACCAGCAAAACAGTTCCTCAAGCTTTTTCCTTTTGATTTTTAAACTGGAAAATCAAAGAAATGTGTTCTAAAACTGGAGCAGATTGGCGTTCAGGAAGGCCACGGAAGTCAAGATCAGCTCACAATCACAGCTAAATCAGCTGATTCCCTTCTATGCATCCAATTGGAAATTCTCATGCAAGGTGGAGTATTTAAGCTGCTTTGCTTTGCAACCCACCTCCACCTCAGCTCCTCCTTTTTTTTTTTTTTTTTGCTGTGTCTGACTTAGTCAATGTCATTTCTGTTGTCAATGATGCCTGCTCTGTTCTCTGTTTTTTCATATTGCAATACATACTGCGGAAATAGGGAGGAAGGGACGAGATTCATCACTTTGTCAAACACATGATTGTATAAAGGAGATTACGACATGGCCTCGGGAAGACGTTGTAAAACTGTTCAACGGAGATCATTTGCAAATGTTTATGTTCTGTTTGTATTTGCACATCATAGAACAGTTGTGGGTAAACACAGTTTGTTTGGTTGTTTCTTTTTTTATTTACGTTTCACACAGTATCCCAACTTTTTTTAGAATGAGGTTTGTTTGAAGAAGATAGACTTTTACCCAAAATGATGAAAGCTAAGTTTACCTGTGTATCTGTACATGAAAACCACAACGAATGTATTTTTTTTTAAAAATATTGCATTATATATCTTGCAGAAGTTAAAGATATCGCAATGTCAGTTTTTTTCCAGTATCGTGCAGCCCTAACCTGCACTGGGACAGTTAATGACCTCCAGCAAAGGGGTTATGTTTTCACCCGTGTCCGTTAGTTGGTTTATTTGTTTGTCACCAGGGTTACGCTAAACTACTGAGTGGATTCCGACAAAACTAGGTGGAAGGATGGGGCATGGGCCAAGGAAGAACCTATTCAATTTTGGTGCGGATCCAGATTAAGGGGCGGATCCAGGAATTTTTATTCCAATATCTATCTCTTTTTTTAAATCTCTTTCTTTAGCTGCCCAGCCCACATCTTTACTATTTTGGTTCACTTATTATTATTCTTATTATTCTTACTATATTGTAGCATCTTTTTAAATTATTCTGAAGGCTAATTCCAGTGACAACTGTTGCAGAACATTCAGTTCATTCATCTCAGTGTCTTTCTTCATTCTACCACCAGATGGCGTCAGTGACCTTCTCTTTTTAAGTTATTTCTTTTGACTCATTTTCAGAGGCAACATTTTTGTGAGCATAAAGTTCTGTAGGTACAATCACATTTTTTAAAATCTCATAACTCATCTTGCAGATGCCAAACTCGACTGTGATCTGTTCGGGAAGCCAAAGCGTAAGTGTTAAACCTCTGGGCTGAGGATGAAGAGGAAGGTGAGGAGGTGTTTGATGAATTCTCCTCTGAAAGGCACTTCAGCAGTGACTCAGCAGGATGGTGGGAACATGGAGTAGAGACTGATTGAGTCCAGGTAAACAGATTTAATGGCCTGGCTTGTCTGAAGGGTGATTTGCGGGGCACCTTCAGAAATCAGCCGCTGGCGAGCTTAGTTTCAAGAGGAGAAACGATTTTATGGCTCCGTCTGATTGGAGGACAATTTGGATGCCCGAACAGAAACAAACAAAAGAGACTCAAGGGCCTCTGTTCAGGGAAAGGTTTAAGAGTCTGTCTCATCATGAGGTCACTCCATGGGACGCCAGGAAAGCAAAAATACTGAACGAAGAGACTAAATGCTGTCCTCTCTAAAGGGCGCTCCGCGGGGATTGGAAGAGGGACATTTGGTGTTGTTGTTTTGTTTGTTTTTTAAAAATACAGAAGTCCCATGACATCCATCATCCAAAAAGTCAACAAATATACAAAAATCATAACCACTAAAATTAAAGACTCTGCTGCTAAAGACTGAGGAACTTTTTCTGACAGTGAACTATGTGATCCACTGTAAACGTCTGAGTGTGTGATGGCTACAAGAAGGCAGTGTGTGTGTGTGTGTGTGTGTGTGTGTGTGTTTGTGAGGACTTACTGCTTGCAGGTGATTTCTCTCTGCTCCCATGTTGACATTGTGTCTTTTCAGTTCAGACTTAATTAAGGCTGAAACATAAAACAAGGAAACATTACATTTCTAATACTTGGCTTGACATGCACAAAGGAAAACACACACACACACACACACACACACTCATAATGGATTACCTAGCCCCTTACGCTAACCTTAACCTAAACCCAATTCTACCCTGACCCTTAAAACCAAGTGTTAACCTTCGAAAAGCCCTTTGAAGGTGTGAGGCCCGGCCAAAATGTCCTCACTCTGTTGGTTAAAAACTTGTTTTGTGTCCTCATTATGTAGTACAGTACAGTACACACACACACACACACGCACACAGAGCCTACCAGTGAGCAGTATTCCCAGGAAGATCCAGGCGCAGAGGAAGAGATTTCCAGCCAGTGGGTTGTGATCTGTGGTCAGTTTGCCCTGAATCAGAGTGAAAATAATCCCAAATATCTGCGCACGCACACACACACACACACACACACACACACACACAAAAAGGTCAGAAAACATTACAGTTACAAATCAGCAACTACAGAATCATAACAACAAATTTCTCATCAGAGTTATATTAATATATAAAAGAAAGGACTCCCAGTCTATGTCCAAGAAATATTGTATAGAGAGAGTATAGGGGTTTTTATATACACTTACACAGGCGGCATTATTATGTAAAAGAGGTGAAGGGGCCAAGCAAAGAAGAACCCTCTGGTGTTACACACCTGCTTATTAAAGGGGCAATTTATAATATCTGACCAGAATTCGAAGGTAGCTCCTAAAACATAAGGTGTAGCATATCACCAGAGAAACCGCCAACTGCTGTCACTATATTGTCTGCTGTAGTTATCTACTGCTAGCTCAGTTAGTCGTGGAGCGACCTCAAATCATAGGGAGAATCACCTCGGGCCACTGGGCCCAGTGAACACGGCTGGAAACCAGACTGGGATCCAGACACAACCGGAGACCGGTGGAGGCCAGTTTGACGACAGGAGATACAGTACAGAGGTGATTTACAGCAGAAGTGTGTTTTACGATGACGTTAACGAGGCGATTGAGCTCGTCTCAGTTGGGTCAAAGAGAGAAACTTGAATTCAGAAGGT
>JBBPCS010001046.1:0-15873 GCA_037974645.1 Hollardia meadi | reverse complement strand
CCCCCCCCCCCCCCCCCCCCCCGCCCACCAGGACCCACATTAGTGCAATGCAGGTGCAGTATGTGTTGATAGGCACAGAAAGGCCCACCCACAACTAATTCAAACACAGAGGTGATCAGACCTCTGAGCAGATGAAGGACCTTCATCATTGTTGATTTTCAGAAAAAGACGATTTGTCCCGCTGGGGATGCCGATGTTGGTTCAGTCAGTCGGTCGAGTCATGGCTGCTCCGCCCAAAACGCTGGTCCAGTGTAGGATCTGAACACGTAGCCAGACTGCGTTGGAATTTGGCAGTGACAGTGATGGTCTCCTGAGGAATATTCAAGCTCCACCGTCACATCAAAAATTGCCCCGACTCACAAAACATATGTCCAGAGTTCTTGTGGATGTTCATAATGTTCAAAACATTATATTGACATGTTTGTTTGTCCCCCTGACCTTTCCTCTAGTCCCATAATCAGCCCAAAATTCCAGCCATTTGTACTTTATTGCTTCACTTGTACAGCAGAAATATGAAAAAGTGATAAACGCTTTAGAATTTAATGACCCCCATCCCTCCAAACCTTTGAATCTGTCCGCTCCAACAGAGTGTAACAAGTCGCCAGTTCATTCTTATATCAGGCAATGAATAATGGGGTCTGACTCTGATTAGAAAAAAGCTCTAACAAGCGTTCTACATTAGCAGGACATTTCAATCCAGTGTTTGATGGTTGGAATTGGCCACATGTGAACCACATGGCACACTAATCACACAGTATAACCAGTAGTATTGTTTAAGATCACTGTATGACAATTCATCACAATTAAACTTTATGACAACTCCTCCAAGTTTGACTTTCTTGGCTCCCAAGCTGCAGGCTGAATAAACTGTTTCTTTCATCCTCAGTTTTCTTAAACGCTGTATGCCCTTAGGGGGAAAAAAACATCAGAATTTGATCATTAAGTATTTTAAATTACTCCTAATAAATGTCTTAATTTTGGCAACCAAAACCTATTTACAAGTTAGCATAAAGTAATATTTGGTGGTGTGAATCTTTTAATCAAAAATGTGTCACTATTGTAGATAAAAGAAAATAATAATGTGAAACCTAACCCTCCTAACAAAGATAAAGATAACATATACTGTACATAAAAGCATCATTCATATACATTTCTTGGTTACATTTGAGACAGTAACTATATTTTTCACAGTGTAAGAAACACAAACATTTCTAATGTCTGGAGTGATACAGCTGAATGAATAAAATTCATATCCAGTATCAAAGTTCACTTTTGCTATCCGACAAACATGTTTGTAGCCAGATTTGGGAATAATGACACAAATATCACATTTAATCACATGCTAAACAAAAGATTCTGAAGAATTTAAGTTGTACTGGATCTTAGATAATGCTGTGAATTCAGCAACCTAGAATACTCACCCATGTGCAGTTTTGTAGCATCAGGAACACTCCTTAGGAAATAATTCAATCAAAAGGACACCACAGAGAAGTCATTCTACAAACACTAGAGTAAGTCCTTAAATCAGACGGCATGTCATTAAATTAGAACACTGACCGGGATCAAACTGACCTGATCTAGTCAAACTGGAAATAAAGTACAATAGTTACAAGGTTGGTCTCAGACAGGGCAAACCTGGTCCAACAAAGTCCAGCAGATATACTACAGATTTCTTTTTAGACATTTTATTTACACATACTAAAATTTCCAAATAAAACGCACAGAGGATTCTGAGCATGTTGAAACAAATTATGTAGCATTTTTTTAATTACTGTTTGATCCAGGTCTGGATAGTGATCTACAAACTGTGAGGAGAGAAAAAAAATTAATGTATAAGCATCGTCAGGAAACCCTTGCCTTAACTATCACCTGTTCCCCCTCCCCACAACAACTCTCTACTGAATTTAACAGCTGGGAAACAACTCTGTTTAAATAAAGCCTTGTACTGTGCGATGTGTTTTCAGTGAGGTTTGTCTGATGATGCAAGCAGACAAGAGAAGGAAATATTTGCATTAGTTTTACCTCAGTTTTCTTTAGACTGATTGAAACTAGAGGAAAACTTAACTGTCAAAGACAAAACCGGAGCAAAACCAGTCAAGTTTTTCGAGTGAGCCCATCTTTCAGCAGGTACTACCACAGCACTGTCTGTGTCTGAGGGATTATATGCACATTTGAAGAGCTTAGAATCATGCCAACATGCCAAAGAAATAAAAATTCTAGTTTTAAGATGTATTCATTAACTCTAAAGAACATTTTCATCTAAAAACAAAAAAAAGTTAAACATCAGTCATGTAACTTTCTGCTCTGCACAAATATGAACTTTGCACAGATCAAATGGGGAAAAAAATCAGGTCAAAAGACATTTTGAACTTTTGCTCTCTTTCTGTCTCTTTCATACACTCACACTCTTGCAAACTTACAGCAGATCTCAACTCACCTTTTCTACCAGAGTTCGGTGGCCCGGGCGGTTTATCGGTTACTGACCCTGTAAATAAAAATAAACATAACATGTACAAAGCAAAGACTAGACAGCAGCAAGTCCTCAGGGACATTTCAATGATTTGATTCTAAAATGCTGTTTATCCATTATCGCAACACAAACAATTATTTAAAAAAAACAAACCCTTTTGCATGATATTTTAAATTAAACTCGATCGCTCCAACATAACAGAACACAGGCCAAGAGAAAACCATCTCCCCTACAGATTACCCAACCCACTGATGTCTTGTTAGACACAGGTTTATCAACGTTTGATGAGTACATTCTGTTAGTACTTGATAGCAGGCACAAATTCAAACATCAGGCTCGTTACTAATGCAAACTTGGGTGATCTGCAGCATCTGTGGAAAATAATAATCAAAATAATGAAGTTACTAAATGTCATTCTTGGTTTGGTGCATGCAGATAGTCAGTTTCATGCATGGATGCATCAAGGAAAAGAGCTAAATTAGACAACCAATTATAATAGAAGGGCAAAGGGGAGAAATTTTGAGTGAAGGCGACTGGAAGGAAATGTACTACCTGACAATCCACTTGTCCCAGCATGAGTTCCCATAAATTCACGGAAGTTTCCTGCAAATGTATGTGAGATGATTGATTTGGGTCATAGTGGACAGGGGCGTCTGAGCATGTCAGTAAAGTTTATTTGTTGTCAGCTGAGAGAGTTGGGCAATATATGACTGTAGCAGCTGTGTCCAGATTGCGGTTCCAGTGTCATACATACCTTTGCAAGAAACAATGAAGATATTGGATCTTATGCAGGACAGAAAGGAGACAGGTAGAGACTGTTTTGTGCCATAAATTCCATTTCAGGAATTCATAGTTTATTTAAACCTGGACAACTGAACAGACTTCTTCCATTGAGTGCTTGTAGAGTGCAAGAAAAGTCACTGTAGATTTCACAGCACACCAGATCTCTACTAGCTTTTTTTTTTAGTAGGGCTGCAACTAATGAAAACCAGCAATCACAACTTTGCAGAGCCAAAAATTAATTACAATAGAATTGCCGCCATCACTGGATTCACTCTCGGAGGTAAATCTGTGCAGAGTGTTTTCAAGCTATCTTTAATATTGCTCTGCTGAAGTTGAATCTTCACAATGGAGACACAGCATGATTTGTGGTCAGTTGTAAGACAGGACTAGATGATACAAAAACATAAAAGAACTACTAACTAACAATTAACTCATTGTCCAGTTAGTGACAGAGGTTGCAAGTAGTTACTCTGACATGAAGCTTCCACTGGGGCACTTTTAAGATTAAGAATCGAAAGACTGGGGTCGTGTTGTGCACAGAAGTCTCATTCTCTAGATTCACAAATGTTTGCTCCAAAAAAGCTTCCTTATGTGGTGCAGAAATAAAAAGTAACTTGAGCTTGACTCTGAACTGCTACTACGCATTAGTATGTGTCTGTAAATGGGAAAAGCAGTGTGGTTTTCTGGTATGAATCAATACGTAACCGTACTCCATTTGTGAACTTTGTGTTTCTACTCGTAAGACTGAAACACAGCAGGTGTCAAGCGATACCATACAGGTGATTAGTGGCACAAGTGGAAAATACAAAGAAAAGAAAGGGCAGTGAAGATTGAGGCAGAAAGTGAAAGACAAAGGGAGAGCGGGACGCCTCTGGCCGTCTGTTGAGCAGCTCCAGAGGGGCATGCGACCACTCTCACCACACTCTCCACACAAAATTTGCACCATATGCTTTAGTGGCTGGGCAATCCAATTCTGGCAAAGACCCCTGTGTATTATCTTCTGAGGGAAAATGATGGTGATTATCATAAAGTGTTCCCATCCAGGATGAGTGTGCAGAGCCCCGCTCCTCTCTCCTCCAGCCTGCTGAGAGCAGTTACACGAGAGGGGGAGGCCTGAGAGGCCCCTGGATGTATGGCCATTAGCCTTCTCGTTGACCTTGCACCTGCTATACGCCACATGACATGTAATACACATGTGCCTATAGTATGGTAAAACAGACCCTCTTTAACTGTAACCCAAAGGCTGTGTTCACCCTTTATCCTTCATCAGCAGGCGGACTTCCTAAAATCATTCATGTCAGGTGCAGGGTCAGTTCAAATAATAGGCCGAAAGTTAATTGACCTAAAACTTAGTGCACTCTTGGCTCCAAGATCCTACAAATGCAGCCACCATTGAAACTTCTTAATGCTTGTTACTATATGCTGCTTCTCTACCCTAACAAAGAACTATCGGAAATCCTAACGTTCTACCCGAGTTTGAGACAATCTTTTGAACTTTACTCTGAAGTGGGGCTGCTCTGGTTGCAGAAATAACTGTAATAATAATCACTAATGTGCAGAGCACTAAGTCAGGACATCTCCAACCTTGTACGGGACAAACATTTTAAGATTCTTTTGAAAAATTTCATCCTCAGGTTGCCAGGCTGTTTTTTCCTCCCAGTACCTGAACACACCGGGGTCCTGTTGTGCACAGAGGAGCCACTCACTGGCTTGCCATCACTGGTGACACACCAGCAGTAACCTGTCAGAGTATGGCACTGGACCTGCAGGTAAAAAAAGGTAAATGTTTGTAAAATCAAAGACGTTAAGGGGATGGTTCAAATTAAGAGAAAGATGAAGAGTGAAAAAAATGAGGAAAAGGAATCTGTGGAAGTTGTGAGACAGACCTGAGCAAACGTTCCATCCTCGTTGCATTCTGGGATAAACATGGACTCCTGAGGTCTCCTGGCTTGTTCCAAAGCCTGGTTCCTCTCAACACGACACTTGGACTGACCTGCATCTGTAACACATTGACACTGCGTACAAATCTCCAGCACTACAGTTGGTTTTTGCTAAAGATGCGTGTTCTTTGTCAATAGCACTCTGTTCACACCTTGGAGCTGACCAGTACAACCACTGTTCACTACTGTTAGCCACCAAGCAACGGTTGATGTTTAACTGCCATTTTTGAGCCATTTTTTCCAACCTTCTGGCTACTTTTCTTTCCTGATGGCTTATATTATGTTGCTCACAATTCTAAAAAAAAACAAACAAAAAAAAAAACACCTCTCCATACAAACTGATTTTAAAAACGTTTTCACTACAGACACATGAAGCCTAGAATAGTCAAAGACCTCTTATTACACTATTCGAAAAATTCTAAAACAAAACATTCCTCCACACTGAACATTTCCAATGCCAGAGGTAGACTGTGAGCACCACATTGTTAGTGCTGAGGAGTGGGTCATGTATCCCACTCTGATATTTTGAAATGTCAGTGGAAACCATAAAGTGGGTTCCACAGGTCACTGGTTCAAAATCCAATCAGCGACTACTGTTTTTATTGCACTTGCAGCTCTTGTGGAGCTCTGTTCGTACATGCACATTGACACCAGGGAGCTGACCAGTGCGACCGCAGTCCTCCACATTTGGCAAAGGTTCTCCCTGGATAAATAAAAGTATAAAAAAGTCGTCTCTGGACCTGAGAGGAGACAGACATGTTGTCTCCTCCAGAGTAAAAGATTGACCGAGCCAGAACTGGGTGATGATGTCACCCAGAAGGACAGACATGGTTACATGAATTTATAAAAGTGGGCTTTCAGTAGATTTAGTCTTACTTTACAAAAACAAGGCTCATTAAATATGGCAGTGCTTGAGTCCAAAACAAAACAAGCAAAAAGAGTCCAAAGTCCTCAAGACTCCAACAGCTCATTTAAGTAAATCTGATTTATGGAAATGTAAAAACAACTTCATTATGTCCTTAAGCTTTTTTTTTTGTACTTGTTAGTTGTGGCAAAACAGCAATAAGTACACATCCAAAGGTTTGTTTTTTTATTTGATTGAATTTGTAAGGCAAGCCAGTGAAGTACTGCTGCAAAAATTCATACTCACCATTTTAAAAATCCACACAACCCCACTGACAAAAGACAGAATTTTATCATCATTTTAGAGATTTTGAGTAATTAGCTGCTTCATGATGTGTTGATTCTTGTTGTTTATTCACAGCTAAATATTAATAAACAGCTCTCCCTGTCGTAATAGCAATAGCTACGTGATTGTTGTTGTTTATGGTTGTTTGTTCTACCTGATAGCAATTTATATGTCTTGTAGTCAAATTTCTCTGTTGTTGCGCACACAAGCTTGTGCCAGGCTTTGCCGTTATAAACAAGGATCATGAACTACCTGCTTAAATAAAGCAGCTATGTCATTGCACCAAAACAGGCATGCCGCATGAGACTGTGTGAGCTTTGCCCGGCTCTCCTTTCGTTGGCACGCCACAGATATTATGAAACAAAACCACGTATCACCATACAGAGGGAACAGATTTGGTTGGGACTGCTGTTTTTCTAATGAACAGTGGGGCTGAAAACAGGGGGGTGGGGGATCCAACCTTGACTCCAGACCTATCAATCTCTGCTGTTGTTGAGCGGCTGGCATTCAGAGACTGAGGAAGTGTGTGATCCTGGTCTGTAAAAACTTACACGCCTACAGAGAGGCGGAAAATGAAAGACATCTTCTCATTCAGTTCCACTTTTCCCAAACTGTCTGGCATTCACATTGGATCCAAGCTGCAACATCTTAAACATGCTCTTTGAGTCTCAAGTGAATCACTGTACTCGTTTGGCTTTCTACATTTATGTAGTCCCCAAGGAAAGATTAGTGATGTTGCGTATAAGTAAAGATTTAGTGCTGGTTTCGAATCTTGGCAACACAGAACAATCTTCCATTTTAGCTCATCTCCTCATAATCATTCCCTGTTTGTAGGACTGTGGATCAAATTCAAAGGTGTTCAGACGTTTCCTGGTCCTTACCTTTGAGTTCCAGGTCTCTACCCTCAGACGTGGAAGTCGGTGCTGGAGCCACCGGCAACTGATCGATTTTCACCCAGTTTTTACCTGAAAGACAAAAAAAGTCCCATGAAGCCCTGTGTAGTCTGAGAGGTGTAGTCATGGCATGGTTAGGGCATACCAGAGATGCACACTTCAGGACATTAAATCCTAAACATTTGTACTGAGTATCAAAAATCTCAAGTACAGCATTTTGCCTAAAGTTTATTCATGCACAGACATGTCAAGCAGACGTTCCCAGCATGCAAACTGGCAACAGGTATTGTAAATAATTCAATACCTATTCTTTATACCATGTAGCTATGACTTTAATATCTCTGGATGCATTAGACCATTTTGAACAATGCTGCAAATCAATGAGCAGAGCTGCTTTAATGGCAACATTGCATGGTTATATGATTGATGCATGACCCTTGATGGTGCATTTAGACTCCAATGTATAAGACTTCCAGCAGCTGACAAGAATTATGTGGAAATAAGATGATGTGCAAACATGCACCTCATGAAAATGCTTGTTTCATTAAGAAAGTGGCAGATGACTGTCAAATCTGAATTTTCTTGAATGCACCCTGAGAGTCTCTTCAAGAAGATTTCATTAGCATACTGAACATAGACTGTAAGTTGAATCCTCACCTCGGCACCGGCCGCGGTGTGCCAGTGTCAGCGTTTTATCTTTGCAGCGCGCCCTCTGCAATTCGCAGCTGGTTTCATAGCTCCGCCCGTCTGAGCCGCACACCGGCTTCACCTGCGTCCGTGAGCAGATGACCCCACAGTGACTGTCTCTGTCGCCGATCAGCCACTGCAATGAGAAATACAGCATGTTGACATAACAATCGTGTTATACATGAGGGATTTAACTCAAGTCAGGTTTCATGAAGATTACTGAACTTATAGCTTTTTCCTCATTCCTTGGAAAATAGTTTTTTCTTTATATTTGGCCTCTTTCTTTCTTTCTTGTTTCACTGTGTTTGAACAAAGGCTGCATTCAGCTGAATGTGAGATTATGCCAAAGCAATGAACAAATTGGGCTCATGGGTCACTTGCCCATTTGGCTCAAAACATTTTCTTGCTCCTTGAGCACTTGTCGACCGCTGTCTTTGTTTACACTACTGTAACGAGGGTGTGAGCAGCTCTGCACTAAAGCTCAACCTAGAGGCTAATTTATCTAATTGATCTTTGACTGGAAATGCCTTGATTAAGTTTCAAAGGACCCAAATACCATTTAGAGCAATGGAAATGCTTCCCCCCCCCTCTCCCCAGATCTTCACTTATGATCTATTAGTGAGTCGATTCTACTCTACTGTTGGAAGACGGCTCTCTCTGTGACAGCAGTGATGTTTCTTGGCTTCGCAACCGCCTATTTAAGGTCTAAAGGATTTCAGGGGAGCACAAACTTTGCCAAAAAGATGGAGTTGTGGGTTAGTGAGGAGAGAGAGGAGGCGTGCATTGAGCAGCACCAGAGTCCTCTGCTGTGGCCAACTCTTGTTGAAAATGTTTCAACTATTTGAAAAACACAAGGAGCTCTTGTTTTGTCTTATTGACAAACAAGTGGCTGCTCAAACACCTGTTTCATGAAAGACAAAAAAAAGGAAAGAAAATCAAGCAATTCTTACGTAGGAAACTTTCTCAAACGTATTTTTCACCAAAGGTCTCTCAAGCGATTACCAGAATGCTCGTTGGAGCTCTGAATCGGACACAAGAGATCTCATTAAGGGCAGGTACGGAGGCAAGAAGGTTGTGGAAATGAGACCCAGCCAAAAGAGAAAGGCACAGTTTCCATCCTTCACTTGCCAAATCCTATCAGAGGATCTGAGGCGGCTTTCAAAATGATCCACATTAGAAATGCATGTGTGGAGCTTGCATGTACAATTCAATGTACAATTTCTTTCTTTGTTGTTTTCCTTCCTCATCCAAATGTCCGACTCCGAAAAGCTGAATTTTGAACAACATCAAAAATGTTGCTTGGAGACAGATTTTCTCTGAACATATAAGGAGCAATCAGACCTGA
The DNA here is from genome assembly GCA_037974645.1 of Hollardia meadi. NCBI lineage: Eukaryota > Metazoa > Chordata > Actinopteri > Tetraodontiformes > Triacanthodidae > Hollardia > Hollardia meadi. The sequence goes on along the minus strand of JBBPCS010001046.1, from coordinate 6,566 downwards.
ACGAAGTGTAGATGGTCACGAAGCCAAACCGCTGATGTCATGAATGAGCTGTTGTTCAACTGGATTTCGTATACCAGTTTTCATCTAACGTGTTCTAAACAGATTAACTGGGCGACATTCTCTTTTCTCCTCTGTTGATGCAGTACTGTACACAAACACTGTTGACGTGTTTATGAAGCTGTAAGCTATGACATACTTATAGTTGCTGTAACCTGTGGCTAAAGCCTATGGTTGCTCCCCCCTTCTGCACTTGAAAAATAATCTTTGCCAAAACACATTGGTCCAATCAGCAATGTGTGAACTCCTTTAGCAAGGGTTTGAAGGTAACAGACATTCAAAATAAAATAACAAAGACTAAAATAAAACATAACAAGGCTAGGAGTCTCCAGTCATGCTAGCAGGTACAGCTCCATAAGGCAGTAACTAAATGCTAATGTCGGCATGCTAAAGTGACAATGCTAACATGCTGATGTTAGCAGGTTTAATGTTTACCATGTTCACCATCTTAGTTTAGCGTGTTAGCATGCTGACGTTTGCTACAATTGCCACTAAACACAAAGTACAACTGAGACTAAAGGGAATATCAATAGTTTTGCAACTGTTTTGTATTGGACAAATTCCAATTTTGACCTGCTGGTGGCACTAGATGAAAAGTTAATATATCACCAAAGTTAATAGAATTCATCTAGAGGGGGAGGTGAATGTCTGTACCAAATTTCATGCCAATTCATTCAACTACTGTCGAGATATTTCACTGAAAGCCACTTATGTCAACCTCATAGTGGCGGTAGATGAGAAGTCAGGCAGTCACCAAATTTATTATAATTCGCCTTTTGAGAACCGTGAATGCCTGAACAAAATTTCCATCCAATAGCTGGATTGGCACAAACTGGAGCGACCAATCATCCCTAAAGCCTCACTGCTAGTGTGACAAAAAATGAAGACTCACTCAGCCACAGTGGCATCATACTGTTACCACTTGAATTTTATATTCTTTGTCATATTCTGGCTAATATTTGTCTCTCTCTCTGTCTCTGACGACCTGGAAACAAAACAGGAGTTTAAATTTATTATAGCACGAATTACTAATCCAAAATGTGGTTTTAAAAAAAAAAGAAAGAAAAAAAGAAAAAATAAATAAAAATGACACATTCAGAAAATGTAGTTTTTTACTTTACTGATACTAGAGAGCATCTGCCAGAGCTGACAGTCATGAGCATTCATTTCTAAAATCCATCAATTTAATCAAAATCTGACTTTCAAAATTAAAAAAGTGAAAACTCTTTCAACTGGTGAGCTATTATCACTTGTGTCCAATGTAAATTAAGTGACTTCCAAGGCTTTGTTTGGATCATTTTCTTTATATTAGTGAAGAGAACTACCTTTTTCTGGCTTGAGTCTGTACTCTTACTTAAAGAGATGAAGCCTCATTGGAAAATAATGTGGAATTATTTCACCCCTAAGGCATGATATCTTAACTATGCCTGAAAAATAAGACTTTTGCAACTAAATATAACACAATGTAGACTAATTATCACAGCTGTCACAGCCATCTGTTAATAGAACAAAGAGAGATTACACTTTTCCTGAAATAGAAAAAGATACTGGAGCTTCATTATCTGCCAGATAAAATCAGGAGGTGAGGTAACAGGGTGGCCCAGAGTTAAATAAAGTGTCCTGAAACTGGACGGTCACAGGTTTAAGTTCCACATAAAACAATGTAGCTTTTAAAATATCCAAGTTCGGAGCACAGAGAGACTCTTTTGGCTGCTTTAACTCTTCCAGTGAAATGTTGATACTACCCTTAAATTGATACAAAAAAAACTTATATAACAAGGTGAAAGGAAAATTTTTTTAAAAAGGGGAATAATACTTCAGAGGATACAATGGGACACAAACCTAACTTGACTTGTCGTAACAATACATCCAGAACAAACCAGACACTTTGATGTGATTTCAGCCTTGGCATTGAAGCAGAGAGGAAAATCTGTTGTCAGACAGCTCAGAGTAAAACTAAATGATGTGCCTCTTTATGAGAAAGTGCAGACAGGGAGGAAAACATAGCACATCGTTTCATTTTTAACTTGCGTGTCCTCTTGGCTTCGGTGGAGGACAAGAATAATTCAAAATTCTGGAAAAAAAGTATTTGTTTTTTTTCCCCCGACAGTAAAGAAGCTTTATAAAGAATATGACTCTTAGCTAGAGACTGTGAGCGCTGTGGACAGAAAGCAGTTTGTCTAAATTCTCTAAATTCTGATATTAGTATCCAAAGCCAGTTCTTCTTCTTCTAAAAAAAAAAAAGTGATTTGGGTCTAGCCAGCCGCCACTCCAGGTGAAGAGCCACAGAGTCTGGCCTCAGACCACAGACTGACCCGTCCTCCCCATCCCTGACTCACAGCCTTAATGGATGAAGCTCCTCTACCTCCACTGTCATAATAAAACATTAAATCACAGATTTTGAGACGGCATTGTCCGGTAAGTGGAAATAAACACTCCCACAAGTCTCCCACAGAAGTCTTCTTAGTCATACTGTCCCACCCACAGACTTGTCTCCCGTAAAGGTGAAACCAGAGACTGCGGCAGATCAGAAAAGGTTTCTCAATTTAGGGAGTTCTTTAGCCTGATTTAAAGATTGGAAAATTTACAAGTACCAATAAGGGAAAATTAGACTTCTTTAAGGCGTAGATGGTGACTGTCCAGTAGTCTCATTTATACTCAAACATTCATGTAAAAGCATCTATATTTCAACATCCTCACTCCCAATTTCTCAAATATGGCAGCTTAAGTTTAGGGTAAGATCAAATTATGATGTTAGTTACGTAATTTCAGTAACAGCTACATGACCTCCGTTAGAAACGTTAGTTACGTCACCTATGTAATGCATGTTTGTCGACTTTGACATTTAGTCACACGCGGGACTCAAACCCTGGTCTTCTTGGGGAAAGTCCTGTGTTTGACCTACTCAAACACCCCAACCACCTCCCAACTCAGACTTCTCTTGCTCTTCATATATCTACATTAGAGGGGCGCCTCTACGGTGCTGTCGCTAGAGAGCTAACAGCGCCACTGACAAGAGTGGGACCTCTGTGTGGCTAACCGCTAGCAGTAACTGTCTAACAGCAGCTACAACAAGTCACGTTATCTGACCATCAGGAAACTCCGTAAACCGTCGCGGCCCTGGATTCCCTGTTGTCAAACTGACCTCAGTTTTTCTTGGAGGTTGTGTTTGGTCTTTGTCCGGCCATGTTCACCGGCTCCTGAGCCCGGTACAGTTAGCATCAGTGACCGGTTACTTCAGCAACAAGTAAAGCCGTCTTTTCATCAGGAAACTTCATAAATCACAGAGTTCAGGCTGAGCAGCCAGAGGAAATCAGAGGAAAAAACAGAAAATATTTTCTCCATAAAATATGATCCAGTCTCACTAAAATCTGTTAATACATTTGTGTTTTTTTACAGTAATTAGTGAGGCCTCTGGCTGCGTCCTTCTGACATGAAATATTATGATAGCTCTTACGTGCTGTTGAAGAATGATTGATAAAACTTCAGATTTTGTTTTCTTGGAAGAAAAAACGATCGTATTTTGGTATAAAAATACAAAGACATGGATGTTTTGTAATTTATTTGGTCTATATTGTTAAACAGGGGCACCACATGACCGTGGATATGATCTAAAAGGGTTAAAAATACATTTTTAATTTCAGCTCGAATTTAAAAGCACAAATAAGAATACCGGTAATTGTCTTTCAGAATAAGATTGATGCCACTCTCATATCTACCTATATATAATATGAAGCTGGAGCCAACAGCCAGTTAGCTTATCTTGGCATAAAGACTGGAAATGGCATTAGCCTTGCTCTATTCAGAGGAAACTAGTTGCAGTTTTACCAGGAGTTATGTGCTGGACTATTTCTTGTATAAGTTCGGTTTTTGTACAGATTAAACAAACTGTATATATATGGATATATAATGTGTTTCCTAACTAGCAGTTTCTCCCTCTCCAGACTTTATGCTAAGCTAGCTTTCTCCTGGCTCTAGCTTTATATTAAACTGACATATGAGAGTGGTATCAATCATATGTAACTCTTGTCACGAAAGCTGATAAGTGTATTTCTAAAAAAGTCAAACCATAGGGGCAATTGGCCAGTTATTGATGAAATCCTTATGATGCGCTGTGTAATGTACTTTATGTAATTTCAAATAATTTTTAATAGATAATTTATAAAATCCTAAATTGCTTGTGTGTAACAAAAGAACCGTTTCAGATTTTTTTTAAATGAGGCAAAAACATCTAAATTAATGGAGAAAGAAAAACCAAGCCTCCTGGAGGGAATATCAAATAGCAGATGGTTTACTAACCCTATCTAATCTAATCAGACTTTCTGCACTGTGTCCCCAGCCACCTCTCAGGTCTGATCAACTCACAACAGTTTCTACGGGACGAACTGCTCTACATGAGGTCCTCACTAAAATAAATGTGCATGTGGTTCACATCTGACTGTTGCCAAAATAAAGTTCACTCACACCAGCAGAGAATGACACTGGGCCTGGATCACAACAATCATCCGGATGGGACAACCAATGAATGAGGTTCGTCTTTTTGCACCAGACAGAATAGTTTGCAAGCAATCGGAAAAGCATTTGACAACAGTCTTAAGCTTTTGTGTGGTTTCCAGCTTACCAAATACAGTCTGAATTGTCTTGATGTGGTAAACCCCACCCATCTGGCGACTTAAGGTAGTTAAAACAAACGCTAAGAGTTATTTTCAGTTACTGTCTGACCCAGGTCTGTTTGACAGCAATCAGCTGCTACAGTATTAACCAGGATGACAGGACCTGGCATTATCTCCTGAAGGAAAACAGCCCCTTCTGTTAGGCCAATAATGGCTGGGGTTGAGACTCACCCGATGTCCTGTAATCAAAACCAAACAAACACATCTAAATTAAACAGACTAAGTGGTAACATCAGCTATTACTGGATATTATGAGGAACATGCGCTGTTCAAAATAGCATTACCTAAACCTGTGGGCAGAAACTCGCACCCTTCCTGCAGATCATTATGCAAAACTTTACATCATAGTGCAACTAGCAGCACATCAAAGATTTAGAGTACATAATAGAATTGCGTATTGAATGCACCCCATGAGGAAATAATCTCACCTTAGCAACCACTCAGAGGCCCTTTCTTTAATTTCCAAACAGGAGAACAAGAAATGTATACATATTTTTTTTTTAATCTTTAATGGAGAGAAAAGTTAGATATGAATCTCATAACACTGTGAGGACATGGTGTCCTCTTCTGCCTGATGGCCCACCGAAGAGATGCAGTCAAAGATGATAAAACATCAGGGGAGTTGCACGATGCTTTGGTACTGATATCTTCTCCGGGAAACAATGAGATCCTACATTTAACAAGCCAAATTCCCCCTCCACACAAAAATACACACAATCTCACAAAAACATCTGAGCCAGAAGCGTACAGAGCCCTGAGCTCTCTCTCTCAACCACTCATAAAATAAGTGAAATGCAACCCCCATTGTGCAACCATTACAGCATTAGTAAAATGGTCTTTTTTTTACCGTCACTGACAGGGAATCTGTTCCAGCCTGAGCCACAGCAGTGGAACAAGAAGAAAGAATATGATTAGAAAATAATCATTTTTATATATGTTCACTTAAAGGTCTAACGGGGGGGGGGGGGGGTAGGCTATGTGAAACGGAACAAAGGTAGTAAACAAATTGTGGATTACGTCTTCAACAGTAAAGGCAATTTAGTTAAACTTTCCAAATGTGTGTGGGGTAGAGCTCATTGTAGAGTCTAAAAACCAACAACAAAATATAAACTGTTGATCCAATCTTTACCTTTATTACATTTAGCAGCTCTTGCTTCAATAAGTAACAGGCTTGCAAAAAACTTCTTTTACAGCATTTTAGCTGATTCACTGTATACACCAGAGCTTCGGTGACAGGGATGAGAAGAGTGTGGACAAATACAAGCATTTTTTTTTTCCCCAACCAACCATGTCTCTCTCAACAGTGTAAGTGTTTTAAAAAATACGCCACCAGTTTAATATTGGATACTAATATTGGACAATTAAAGAAGATATCTTCTTTTTTTTTTTTTTGTAATTTTTCCATACATTCTTCTTCCTTCAACCCTGGCCCCTGAGATGCACAGTCCAACTCAACCCCCAACAGTGCGGTCTGGTAAGCCTGCTTCTTTCTCATTCCACACCCCCAGATTTTTTTCATTGGGAAATAATTGAAGCCAGTAGATGGCTGGGACAGTAGAAAAGTAAATTAAAGTTTCTAAAACACAACAGCATAGTTTGCAAGTTCACTTTGATGTATTACACAACTCAAACAAGGCTCAAGAGTTTAGGCATCGGTACAAATGAAAACATCTTGGTGCTTGGTAAAGTAGGAAAATCTAAAATCTAGGTAGATGTCTGTGTAAAAAGGGTGAGCCGGCAGGACAGGACACATGCTGTTACATGTCATGGCTGTGTTACACACAGGCATGACGTGTAACACAGGCATGTTGGTAACAGCATGTGTCCTGTCCTGCC
>JBBPCS010001045.1:0-15882 GCA_037974645.1 Hollardia meadi | reverse complement strand
GTGTGTGTGTGTGTGTGTGTGTGTGTGTGTGTGTGTGTGTGTGTGTGTGTGTGTGTGTGTGTGTGTGTGTGTTAGCTTCACTGTGCCTGCAGCATAAGTATGTGTGTGAATGATTCATATTGGGAAGCGAAGCTGCTGTAATGCTGATAGCCTCCCGCCTCAAAGTTTAATCACTACTTTAGACTGGAAGCCAGAGCCTTTCTATGAATCTCTATTAATGTTACTTGTGCAAGCTCACGTAAAACTGGGTGGTGCACTATTAGAATGTTGGCCTGCTGTGCATGTGCCAAACTGCCCCTGATCTGATGTTTTCATCAGGCCAGGAGAAAACAAACAGGAAATAGAAACTTATTTGGGGGCATTTTATTTTGTTTATTAATATGTGGTTCTATGAGAGATATAGATTGAACACAGCAAGGTGTCTTACTCAATTTAACATCAAACAACACAAAGACAGGAAGCTCTGAGGAAGTGCTGAACTGGCACTAAAACACAGCAAAAGGTACAAGATAATATAACAAAAAATAAGTTTATAAATTGTTATATTAAAACTGGGCTTTAGTAAATTTTTATTTAGTTTTGAGGGATGTTGATGTAGATGACAGGGATAGTTCAACATTCTAGGAAACTGCATTGTTTGTTTTCTTTCCCAAGAATCAGATGAAATGATTGATACCAATCTTATCTATCTTAGGACAGAGCTGCCTGGCAGATATGTCTGCCCCCCAACCCCCACTTTCACTTCAACCTGGATAGTGACGGGTCGATCACATCATTTATCTAATATGGGGCGGGTTTCATACGATGACTGACAGAGGAGTGTGACTGATCCACATTTGAGAAGTCACACATTTCACTGCTCTGATTGGTTGTATGTCTATTCAGGGAGGAGTACCAGAGACTAGGGATGGGCATTTGAATTATTTTCCATATCCAAGCACTTCAATAATTATAGTGTACTAATAAAGAAAAAAAACTAATGTAATATAGGGTCAGAAATTAACACATAATCGAAAATGTGGGTAGGCTTCAGGGTTGAGTCTGCACAGACTATAGAGGTCAGTAAATGATATTCAATATCTATACTGCAAACAGCCATTAACTGTGGGTATTAGTGATGTTTGCAGCATTTAAAAAAAACTCGGTTTTTAATGCAGTGAGGACTGTGCTGAGTGGAGCGGAGCAGGAGGAAAAGAGAAGCAGTAAGTTGTCAGTAGCAGTAAATGTACAGTCCAGGTTACAGTTTGTCAGTAAATACAGGCTGCAGCTTCTCAATACCAAAGTGAAGCTCCCATGGGTTGTTTCCCCAACTGCTGGAAAGGTGAACGGGGTCAGTCTCGGAGCACGAATCAACTTCGCCCAGGAGGAAAAGGAACATCTCCTCTGCTCCCCGACTGTAAACTGTAGCGTGTTGGGGGTAGGTGAGAGGAGTTTTCCATAATGACCGGAGACAATGTGTTTAGGGGCAAAAGCTATGAAGTAAATTGTGTCCTGAATCAACACATATCTCCAACAACAACATCTTGCTCTGGTGACACCATTTAGAGCCATGTTCTGCGCAGTGTGATTGGGCGGTGGAGCAGGGCTCAGCTGTCAATCATGACGTGTCAACCCCTTTTTATTTAATCAAATAACTCGGCTAATTGAATCCAAACCAATCAGAAAAATGAACACTTGAACATACATTAGCGTGATAAGAACTACCTAAAATGACAGAAAACATCTTTGGTAAAAAAAATTTGATGTGTACTGACTTTTTAGTTTGGCCCATGTCCCATCTGATAACATTGATGGGTGGGTTGTATGACCTATACCGCAGCCAGCCACCAGGAGGGCGATCTGAATGAATTGGCTTCACTTTTGGGCAGCTTTCATGTCTGTTCAGTACCTGCCCAGCAGACCAAAGAGACAGATGCAAAGTTAGCAACTAGCTGGTGAACATAATGAAGCATGTACGAGCAGAAGAGTGAGACAAATACAGAGCCACCAGCACCAATCAGAAAGCAGCAATATGTCACGTGTTCTTTTCCTGTTGCCCCCCAAGTGGCCAGAGTAGCCAGTTAATGCAGGTTTAACACAGTCATGAGATGTGATTTATAAATCCTCATCTCACTATCAGAAAGGAGGCAGATAATAATTCAAGATAGAATAAACAGAATAAGAGTATTTCCAGAAAACACTTTGAAATAAACTCCCAGGTCCTTACACACATGCAGTCACCTGAAGAGCCATCCAAGAGATCACTTCAAAGCCCTTTGAAAGATTAGACCTGTGTATAATGGGCATAATGGTACAAAGCAATGGAGAGGAGGCCAGGGCCTAACATAAGGTTGCACAACCCTCTCGGGGGATGGAATGATGTTAATCACAGAGACTGGAAAAGTAATACAGTAATTATGAACCATGAGACTATAGGCCATGTTTAATGCATGCAATAGAGTCTATGTATGTTCAAAGTAACACTGTGTATGCAGCAGATTTTTGTTTTATTTTTTTCTGCATTTGTGACCGTCTTTATGTATGCACGCGTGTGCGCGTTTGTTTGTTTGCACATGTGTAAGCGTACAGGATGGATCTGGCTGTCTATGATATTTCCACATTTCCATTCAGGCAGAGAGTAAGTAGGCTGGCACCTAATGAGCCGATTACTGGGAGCAGCATATGGTGTGTTCTGTACGGCTCTCTTGGCTCCACCATTAGCACTGATGAGGGCTGGGAGAGATGTGTAGAGTGAGGGGGTCAGCTGGAGGAGAAAATGCACAGATATGCGTCTGCTTTGACACAGCAAGCTGTTTCATGATTACACGATGTCTTTAGGATGGAATGTACAAAGACATCGGATGCGAAATCCCAGAGCTGCAGGGTTTGGGAATATCTGCCATTTCATCTCATGTCATTATGAAATTCCTACAAGTCCACTTCAGATGATGGCCAAATGTGCCACAGTGTCTAAATAGGCAGTTTTTAATTAAAGGAAATGCTTCCAGCAGTTTAGATTGATGCGTATTTTCAGGATAGAATAAAAGAATGAATGCATGTCACTGACTTCTGCTTGTTTGTAAAAGCATTTTCGTATGTTAAGAGCTTTCTGATTCAAAATGACAAACTTGACTTCAATATTTTTTCTCAGAAATAGGTGCCTACTTGTCTCTGTAAAAGACTAAAATTACTACACGTTTATAATTAAATGACATGCCCCTCCACCTCCCCATCACCGGCCAGTCTTCACAGATTCATCAGCCTCAGCAGCCTTTTGGTCTCAGAGTCATCAGCTGCCACCACCACCAGTGTCCGACTCCATGGGGGGATTGCAGTTCCCTTCAGTGCAATGGGGTGTTTTGATGTCCTTTATATTTAGATTTTTCCGGCCAAAAACTTGTTTCAATTCACTCTTACTGCTCTTATCAGCATCGTTTCTAGCTGCAACTGCCTACTGTCTTCAGCAAATAGTGCTAAAAACCTACTTTACACTACATGCCCAGCATTATATGGCAGACAGATAAAGTTAACTAGCCGCTAACTTTGTCTGTCTGCTGTTTAGTGCTAAACGTGTAATGCACAGTAGGTTTGTCGGAACCTTTTTGCTGGTGCAGGCTGTATAAAACCATCTGAGAGGAACTGTAGATGGGGATAATAAAGGTATTTCACTACAAGCAACACCTTCCATATTAGACGTAATCATTTTAATGTTGTTAATGTAAAAAATATCACATGCAGCTTGATGGCATAATATCAACTGAAATATTCAAGTGATTATAATTTGATTTCAACCACAATGGGGCCCTAGTGTCGCATTGCCTAACAAAATAGTAATTAAATTACCATAAACTAATTGCCACACTGACTACCTGGGTCCTTTTTGAACTAAAACCTTCAGCCTTGGCCTTTAGTCCTAGGGTGTGGGTTTGCATATGGACGGACATGTCCCTATCAATATTTTGGGAGAACAGAATTATCCCTACCAATAATTGAGCAAACTCATTCCCAGAGGCTACATATGCAAAGTTACAAAGCTCTTTAGAGTAAAAATGGCACACAACAAACTAGAAACTATAAAAAACTAAACACATCATAAATCACAAATGAGCAAATGAGTGTCATAAAACATAAATGAAATCACCGAAAAGCAATTTTTAAAAAAAAATTGTGTTTTTAAAAATACTTTAAAAGATGAGACTGAGTTTGCAGCGCTGATCTCCGTAGGCAGCTCATTCCAAAGGAGCTCCGACTGCAGCGGCTCTGTATCAGTCTGGACCTGTTCTATATACACTCAATGGTCGGGAAAAGAACAACGCATCTGAAGATCAATGAATATTATTTTATGAAAACCTGCCCCCTCGCACTTTATATCAGCGCCTTCAGTCACATCTTCCTGGTGCCGGGGTTGTCCCTATCAATGTTGAGACCAAACCTACACCCTTAATTAGATCATATGTTATTTCAAAGTCATCAATAAGATGAATTAAAAACATAATGCTCACCAAATACCACAAACCCTGTGCTTTATCTAAATATCTAAACTTTAATAATAAAATAATAAAAAATAAGATGCCTTTTTATTAGTGCATAATTCAGGCTCATTGATTATTTATCGAAGTAGCTAGGGACTGACTGCAGTCTGAAAGGTCACATAGCAATATTTCTGTTACAGAAATAAACCAGAAGTGTGTGTTTTATACTCAACATGTGCTTTCTCTATGTTGAGTATAAAACCCCCATTATTCTTTTATATCTTCGTTATTTCTATGAGGAATAGAACTCACAGAAATTATGTATAGTGTGTTGATGTTGCTCATTTAACATTAAAAGTTCAAATTTCACCTGATTTGATAAATAACATAATATAAAAAAAGAAAATCTGGATGCTTTATTTTACAAAAGTGTTATTTAATTGTCTAATCAACTCTTGGGGGTTTCCTGCAAAGAACTATCTAATTTGATACTAATTACAGAGAGATTGCAAAGATCAAGTCCTCAGTTTGTTGTCTTGAGTTTAAAAGCTGCTGCTTTCAAGAGAAATTTCTTGAAAGTCATGTAATGAAAGAACCAGCCAGGCGTCACCAAATGGCGTATAAATAACACGCCAGTGTCGCAAGTCATTTCGCGTGTCATTTAATGCTTTCCGCATTAGGCTTTTCTCATATAGAGAAGACAATGTAAGATGATGTAGTATAAAGAGCGAGAAAGTCCGTAGTTGTGTGAAACCGGAAGTTGATATTGCCCGTCGTTAATTCTTGTCCGTAACTTACATAACGTTTTGAACTTATGTCACATAAGTAACGTAAGTTATGGGACGTATGTAACACTGATTTTAACCCGAACCATGATGTTTTATTTTCCTAAACCTAACCAAACTGCGACCGTAGGTCATGTGACAAAGACGACACATGACCTGCGGCACTGGTACATGACAAAGTCACCTGATGTTGACGTTTCCTGCATCTCTAAAACTCATAAGATGTGGGCGGCATTAAATGACACGCAAACTGCCCCTTTAAACCAAATTATATATTTATTCATCATTCATTAATCATTGGAAACTTTAGACAGCCTGTAGACAAATTGCACATATTTGCATGTTCTCGATTAAGCCTGATTAGTGTTTAATTGGTAGCTTCTATTGGAAGTGTACCACCTGAACATTGTCTGTATTTTACCCATAATAATGACAGACACACAGTTTCTGCCAGGAAACTACACAGGAAATTATTTAAAATGTACAGACGTGTATATCAAAAGAAAATTTCAACATCAAGAAGGAACAACTTCAAATAGACTTTAACACTTGCTAATCTTGAACATATGGAAAGTTACTGACTTTTAACCTCACAACTGTATGTCTAACCTAGTGCTTTTACATAATCATTCACCTAACATGAACAAAAACGCAAAAATAACACCTTAATGTCCTTCAAGCTCAACCAGCCGTAATGTCAAATCTAAATATATCCACATAGGGGGAAAAAGATCGACAGTACAGGGATGCAGATCAAGGATCACTGGCAGTGCTCTGACATAACATGCCGCAGGATCCAATAAAGAGACATTTTTTGAACCGAAATAAAAAACCCTTCAGTCACCTTCATCTCCAACCCCCCCCCCCCCACCCCCCCCACCCCCCTCCAAAAAAAAAACAGCCTTCAGCTGCTTTCGTCCCCACATGATTTTGATCATATTTGTCCCTGCAGTGTCTCTCTTCGGTAAACACAACACCTCACAGTACAAAAAAAAAAAAAGCAGAGATAGTGGAAGCAGATTGCATCCAGATATCAGATATAACGCTGCCTATGATTTCCTATTGTGGAGAAACTTTTATTGAAATTAGCTATTGATTTTAAAACAAGACTCCACATTTACTTCTTAATACTTAGTGTTACACTTGCAGTTCAGTAAACATAATTTAAAGTACATTATAGATAACTTTAAGCCCTTGTGTGTAATGAGGACAATGGTGCAGTCTATAACTGTTTCTTTTTTCTACTTTTAGAGGTGACCAAAGTCAGAAAAAAAGCTTGCTTAGACAGTTTCAAGAAAAAATATGAAATTATTTGGACCAGGGATGGCAGTGTTGCTCTATCGGTCGGTCTGTCAGTCCACCACTTTCATGGTCGAGAGAGGACAAAGCTTATTGAAATTGGTGATCCATTGAATTTTCTTTAAGTGCAACCAGCAGGTTGACATGTCTGCTTATGAGTAAAATGTCTCAACAACTGATATATGGACTAAAAGGAAATTCGGCAAACCCATTCATTTCCCCCAGGAAATGTTTGTTAGCATACATTTCATTGTGCATCACATTATAATGTACAATGTAATGTACCCCCCTGGCTACTGCCCAAAGCAAAGGCATTCGAAGGATTGCTTTTTAAAATAGAAACTCAAGTCTTAGTGCTGTGATAAAGGAATACCTGTCCGTCTTGTTTTACCTCGGTTTCTATCACTTTCCTTCTTCGACTTATTTGCCTTCTCCATCAGCGGGGTTCTTTTTCTTTTGCAGGGAAGAGTTTCCACAGTTACTCAGTTTGTTCCATTGTGACCTTGGGATGGTGACCCGGGAGAACCTCTTCCTGTTTTGGTTCCGCAATGGCTGACGCGCTTCCTTTGTGCCGTAAATCGAGCCTTCATTTTTACTGGAAAAATCCAGTGCGGTGGGAAGATGGGAGAAGTTAGCCTTGAATGCTTTCTTCCAGGGACAACTTTTTGCCAGAAAGTCCCTTCTATCAGAAAATATTATACATTATTAGGATTATAAAGAGTCACAAATCCCAAGGTGCCAGCATGGTGTTGTGGCTGAGTGGGTTGAAACCAGGCCTTTCACACAAGAGACTGGGGTTTGTGTGACTGATTTGTTTTGTTTTGTTTTTGTACTCAAGTACTTGGTTGGGTTTAGGAAAACATCATGGTTTGGGTTAAAAAATACACCCCTTTCACATTAAACACATGCCTAACCACTCCCCTGTGTGCCCGCTGGCAGCATGAATAGCATAGTAAAAGCGAGGCTTACAGGGAACTATCTAAACAATCTAACAAGCTAAACACGGATGGTTCATTTTCCTTTATCCATTTGAGTTTGTACATTCCATGTATCATATTTGAATACATGTCATATTACGTTCAGATTACATGTAGGAGGAGGGGACGGTGGTGGCATTAAATCTTTTGACAAGATGTCAGGACATGTTGCAGCAGTCTTTGCAGCAACAAAAATGGATATTTTAAGGCAAAACAAGCTCTCTAACAGTCACCAAGCGGTTTTTGTACCTGAACCTAACCAGACTTTAAGCACAGCATTGTCACAACATAAAGCTGAAGCTTAAAATTGAAAGTTGAAATATAAAGAGACCATGCAGGTCTGCAGAAATGTACAATGCCACCATTTATTCTGGCTATTGGGTCGGTTCCCTTCAGTATGAACTTCAGTCACGCCCTGACTTTTAATCTAGTGCCATTATCTTATCAACACTTCACTGTGTCCAATAGTTTGATGTATGGTCAAATAACCGAAAAACTAACAAGATTCCCATCAGCCTCGGATGTTCCTTGTTTTAAGTCCTGATTAGCAAATGTTAACAGAATGACTTAGGATGGTAATGATGGTAAATATAACCTGCTGAACTGCAAAATGTTAATACTGTCATTGTGAGCATGTTAGCAGCTAACAGCTTAGTACAGCTTCACAGAGCCCCCGGCATGGCTGTCTTGTTTGCTTGTACATTATTGTCCAAATGTTTTCATACACCACAAATATTTGCATTTATGGTAATGTAACCATGAAATATAATGTGAGTGAAAGAAGTGAAACAGGTTAGCCCCACAGTAATACATCTTTATATTTTTCCACCATGAAAATTCATGCTAAATTAACAACTAAGTAGCTACTCTGCTCTAAAACGATAGTTTAGTAGCTGATTAACTGGCCAAGATCACCCCACCCTCCAACACTGTTGGAAATGAACAATCCTTGACCTTATTAGAAACTGGATAACTGTGGAACTCAACATCTAAGTCAAAGTAATAAAGACCTAAATAAATAAATCTGGATCGCTGAACATAAAAGTGAGCATCCATAAGAAACTAACTGTTGTTGTTTTTCGTCAAAGTCTGTGATTCCAGTGGAGAGGTTGACTGGTGGTAGCCAAGTTCTGCCGATACCGATCGATACCTGCACTGATTAGTCGGCCGAACAGATAAACTGATACTAAAGCAAAGATTTAAACCTAATGATTGGATTCTCTGGCATTTATCTCTGATGGAGATACAACAATCACCAGAAAGAGAATGGTATATGTGTGCTCTAATTGGACTGAGTTACGTGAGAAGTGTTGCAACTATTTTAACCTGAGTGTCACTTATTGCATCAGTCATGTTCAAAGGGTTAGAGGAATTCACTAACACCATAGCTCAGCATGTCTTTGGGAAAACAATCTCCAGTCAGCCACTGGGGTCCCAAGTGCGCCTCTGCTGCCTTTGTTGGGGTTTCAAGTCGAGAGTCATTACCCTGTTAAATAGTGATTCACCCCTTAGGAACAAATAAATCCCCTATCAACACAATTATTATTTGCTGTGTAAAAAGATCGCACGATGACAGTTGCACTAAATGTCTTTGTCCCTCATCAGCTTCAGGTTCAGTCCCCAAAAGAAACTTGTTACAGTGACATTGAACATCACATCTGTTTTGGTCAGGCTCTGTTCGGTCACTTATTGACACCAGCATTTTGCATAACAAATGCTTCTCCCAGTGTGTCACATCAGGGGAACTTTAGAGACAGCTGCATTTTACTTGGTGCGGGGTTAGCCAGGCCACCGAGGCCTTCAGGCTTCATCGGGAGAGGCTGGCTTTGTGTTTAATAAGCTTGGAGCGGACCTAGACTTTGGTCTCTTTCACCCTTGTAGCAGTAAGTGCAGCCAGTTAGCTCACTGAAGCAAGGGAAGACCCCTTTAACATCACTCTCTCAGTCCTCACAATCTCCAAATCTCCTTCTCTACAAGTCTTGCTGTCTCTGTACCTCTCTCGGTCTGTTTCTTTACCTGGTCTGGTTGTTTCTTCTGTCGAATCTGCTCAGCGTCCGCTATGATTGTGGGCACTTTTGCTCCTCTGCCTTCTGGCTGTCAATGCACTGCCTAGTTTCTTCCTCCTGCTGCTTCATTAGCTGCAGTTCCTTCTGTATCGGGACACAGGGAGAAAGAAGAGGATAGACACGCACACAAACTCAGGGTTTACGTCAGAGTTGTGTCTCTAAAATATGTCATTTTTGGAAAGAGAGCTCCCTTTGCAGTTAGCTAAATGCAGGATAGTGCTCCTGAAGTTGTCGTAGGTTAGAATCGCCTGACTGGATCATGTGTTTGGTAACGTAATTACTCTTTCTTCCCTTTGCATTGACATGCAACTGACCAAGACGCTTAACTAGAAATTCATTAGCTTCACAGATGCCAGCAGCTGTGGTAGTTGGTACTGGATTTGTCCCAGATACTGTACATGCACATGGAGTGTGTTAAACTTTTGAACATTTGTAAGAAAAGAAGTAAGACTGTGAGAAAAAAAAAACCATGTGACAGAAGGCGAGGGATCAAAGGGCAGCAGAGAAAAGTAAGGTAATTTTCTTCTGTCTAATAAGCCCCAACTCCTGTCCTTTCATTCATCCTAAGGAGGCGGAAAGGGCAGGCTGGTGGTGAGAGACTGCCAGGCTGGTGTAGTTGAAAGTGCTAAAGATCTTCGTTAGTGCCCAGATCAGATGTCCCTTAGGCTGCCTGAGTGGGCCAGGTTGGGTGGGTGGTGATACTTTCTACAAAATAAATTACTACTTTGGACAAAGAGAGAGGATTCTGTTACATGTCCCCCATGGAGGTGGAGTTACTTTAGTATACAAAGTAGCTGTGGTGATAGACATTTTCTTTCTGTTCTGTTGAGTTTAAAGAGTGACTATACACTCGGACTAAGAATCCATTTAGCAGTAGCCTTTATGCTCTATCTACATTCTGAGCAGCGCTGCACTTCAACACCACATCACTGTTGGTGGTGGTCCAAACATATAACCAGAGAAGAACATACACTGTAAATCATTTTGGGTTGTTTAAACTTCCAAATCTAAGGTCAACTGTGGCCTTCTTCTTTTATGTCTTCTTTTTTGGGGAATCCAGTTGTCGAACTGAACTTGAGGAGACCATCCACTTAATTCCTGTATTATTTTACTGCTGAAACTCAGGATACAGCCAGTACTCCTGTTTTAAAAAATCTCTTGCTGCTTTCTTCAATACAAAATAGTAAAGACTCTGATGTGTTTGGTATGGAAGCCAATGGAGTGAAAAGGCCAGAGATTTTAAAGGAAAAACAAAAAAAAAGTTTGGTTGAGGTGGGAAAAGTTAATATATCAATAAAAGTAGAATGTGACGAATTGCAATGGAACCTTCTCCAATAAATCATGATGTACAGGAAGCATGGGGCTTATTTTTCACTCAGGCTTCCAGTGAAGAGACGAACACATCAGATCTGTGTGGAGCTCACATTATAAAACATATATTTCCACCATGTTTCTTACATTGTTTTCCATCCTTTGAGGTTTGACTGACAGTCTTCTAATTACATCATCTCATTGAGCTCCCTGTTTTTGTAACAATTTAAGAACACTCGAATAGAGAACTAACTCCACCAACTGTCCTTCTCAATGCACAGAAACCCTTGATTCCATGATGGCGAACCTCTCTATGACGCCATGTGTCCGACGCAGTAGGGGATGCAAATTTAGCATTTTCTTTTGCCAATTTTCAATTAATTTTGTTAACATTTGCGCCTCATTTGATTGGAAACCTGATTCCTGCTAACAATAATTGAATATTCAATATAATAAAATTCCTGTGTTCATTATTATTAGATATTAAATGTAAAAACACAACAATACTGTTTCACTTCTGGAGTAATTGGAATTAGCTGGACAGATCCATCCCCAAACCTACAGCATATACCTATAACCACATACAGTCCTGGCATTTCATTTCTTAAAATGTTAATGAATCCTTTTTAGCGGGGATGAAGAGGCAGAAGGAGCACAGCTACAGGTCTCTTTGGATGCAGAATCAGCTTCATCAGGCTTAATTGGCACAGGGCGTTATACAGTAATTAGGACCTGAAATACAGTAACTACTGCAACTTATACAACTACAGGACTTTAGTGAAAGGAAACCGTGTTCTTCTGCAGGTAATTAAAGTAGAAAGAGAGGAGGAAAAGCTTTATCGTCCCTCTAACTCAAAGGTTCAGCAAAGAGCAGGCTCACACTTCAAAGAGCGAGGGTTGAATCCCTCACAGAGGTAGACTAACAAAAACATCTGAGTATTTCTACTGCATTCATTGTGTGCCACTTCACAACACAGCATGCAAACCAAAGTGAATAGCAGGTGGCCAGTGAGCGATAAAGACTTCTAATTTAACCTAATTTAAAACATGCCGTGAAATTATGGTTAAGGGGCAGATGTTGCTGAAAGATAAAAAGATAGTTGGATTAAATTAAGCACATGGGTGTGAAATTTAATTATGTTAATGCACCTACTACCATACCGATCTATATCAGAGTTTAAAGTCAGTAAATATAAACTGCATTTATGAGGCATTAACAAGAGTTTCAGAGATTTCATATGAACTGTTTTTATTCAGTGCATGACCAGTTCAAAGGGAAGCAGAGCCGTTCTCGAATCTTTATTTTCCAACTCTTTAATACAGAGAAGAAAGAAAATCAAAGCAAGAAGACTGCCTCTGACTACAAAAAGGAAAACAAATGAGAGAGGCGATAAAGTCCAACATTTAAGATCTATTTCAGCTGCATACATTAAAGTCTCACATGAATAAAACAGATGAGAATCCCTGAAATAAGAACATGAAATCTTTTCTTTCTTTTTTTTTTTTTTGGGACATGATGGTGAAGATTTACAGTCAGGTTAAGTCTGACCTGCTTAGGTGAGGAAAACAGCAAATGCAATCCGAGTGGTGGGAGGGCTCAGAGGTCCCACACGGGGGAAAGCTGCGTGGGGCAACACTTGCCAATGTGGCACAGTGCTTAGGAACGACACGCAATACAGAGGAAAACCTGCTGACGGTGACGCTTTCTGACAGGACGAAAAGTAAGAGCATGCTGGAAATTCAACTGCCGTGGTTTAAAAAATGAGAGGGCGAGAGAGGAATATGACAGGGTATTTTTCCCCTTTTCGTTCGGTGGGTAAGGCTGAGGCAGAATTTTGTTAGCATCTCTAGAAAGACCTATTGGCATCCTCAGTTCAGCCCAGTTCAGTCATTTTATTATCCCAAAGGAGACAGCATATTCCATCACGTACAATAAACAGAACACAACAATGCAACAGCAACTATCTTTAAAAAATTACATGTGCAACTTAAGATTTATTGCACGGGGACCGGAGTACTTTAAATCTTCGGCCTGAATGAAGCATTTCAAACTCAAAGTGAAGGGGGTGGTTCGTCCAGTCTAATATGGACCTGGCCTTTGCGGAGGACCCGCTGATTAAAGATATCTGTCGGGGAGGTCTGTGAGACACCTATCACCTTACCGGCTGCCTTCACAATACAGCTCAGGTGGTTTTTGTCGCTGATGTTCAGGTTACCGTACCAAACAGTCACAGAAAAAGAAAGAACAGTTTCAATAAATGTAAAACAAGGACATCATTTTCCTATCGAGGTTAAAAACATTTCACTTTCTGAGGAAGTACAAACGTTGCTGACCCCTCTTGCAGACAGATTTCAGGTTATTATCGATTACTGTTCCAAGATATTTACAAATTCAATGCCAGTTCCTTTAATGAAGGTCTGAGATGGTGGGTGCGATGATTTCCTTCTAAAAATCAATTACCATATCCCTTGTCTTTGTGGGGTTTAATTGGAGAAAGGCCTCGTCACACCATTTGACAAACTCGCCTACGACTGGTCCGTGCTCAGATTCATGTTTGTGGAGCATACTGAATTCCAGGATATGCCTATCCTCATGCTGGCTTCTACAGTCATTAGTGTAGATCATGTCCAGCAGAGGGGACAGGACACAGCCCTGAGGACTGACAGCCATTCATTCCCACGCGCTGAGACCTACATGTTAAAAAAAAATCAACAATCCAGCCCACAAGATTTACACCATTAAAATCGATGAGCAGTGGCATGTGTGCCAGGACCTTCTAGATGTTTATGGAGATTGAGTAGTGTAATTGAAGCATCTTCTACACCCATCCCAGCCCTATATGCAAACTGCATGGGGTCCAAGGATTTCCCCACCCTTTCCAACAGTTTCCGTCTGACCAGCCTTTCAAATTACTGCATGACCGGTGATTTAGCTGCTTTGGGGTTCTGTTTTTATGCCACCGGGATAACGATGGATTCCTTCCACAGCTTGGGGAGTCTTCGCTGCTCCAGAGACACCCTAAATATATAACAGAACACTTCACAGAGCTGTTCTGAGCAACACCTGAGCAGTCTTCCTGTAATACAGTCTGGCCCTGGGCTCTTATTTGTCTTATTTTTCTGAAATACTGCCTTGACATCATGAGCTTCCAACAGCAGGTGAGAGTTATTATGAGGAGGGGAGGGGAGGGGGGCTCTTTGCATATTTCTCTCCTGTCATAGGACTTGTAGAAGGGTACTTATTAAATGAAGAGTGAAATATGAGAGGTGGACATGAGCAGGGGCTGACACCTGACAGAGTGGTAGAGAGGACTTGAGAAGACAGAAATATTTCTTTAATGGATGTCAATATCCTTTTAAAGGGTCGTGCATCAAAAATGTATGCTGTCATGCAATTTAAATAGAAACACATCTGTGCTGCTTTTAACTCCGCCACCCATTTGTTTGCATATAGTGCCTCCTCACACCCAGACAGATGTAAAGTCGCTGTCAGGTGTAAATGCTGTGTTTGCTCTTGTAGGAAAAAAAAACATGAAACGAAAAAAAAAAGAAAGCATGTCAGCAGAGCGCTAAAGTCCTCCTTGCTGATCAGCTTTTGTGATAAGCCTTTTCTTTTATTCAGAGTCCCCTCCCTCTCCTGCCTCTTCCCTTCCTTTCCACCGAGTCAGCCGGCCTCATCTACGCCAGTCTCAGCTGGGGAAACAAGAAAAGGCAGGAGGATGGCTTTAAATTGAACAGAGAAAAAAAAGATTCAGGGGCTACCCATGGATCTGTCAGGAGGTAATGGCTTCTCTTAGGAAGCACTGCAGGATTGTGATTCATTAAATCCGAGTGGAATTACAGCTGTCTCAGAAAAAAATCAACTCGTCTGAGAATTTCTTCACCTCATCAAATAATTTACTGCACTAATCAATGGTTCCTTATATTAAGTATAACGATAACGGCATCACCTGCAGTTCCCCTAAGCTCTACTGGGCTTTTTAGCCTCTTTAAGAACACTGTTTTGGTCTCACAGCTCAGCACCAAACACAACACATGAAGAGTTAGTTTCTAGTTAGAAATGAAAGTCGCTCGGCTCAAATGAAAACGTTTCCCTCAAAGCAAAATAGAGCTAAAAGGAGAGTAAAAAATGTTGGACATTAATCACGTGACCAGAAACAAAAACTCACTAAATTGTAACGTTGGTCCTTGTTTGCTAGATGTGAGAGTAATTTCGTGCAACAAACAGCTTTTGACTTTGAATTGGTGTAGAATGATGTGGAATTCTCCTCCCCACAAGTGACCAATAAACCCAAATAATGCAGCTTTAAGTGACTGTTCGAAACCGTCTCTCTTGTATGAATTCTGTCATGGGACTTGGGCGAGTCAAAATAGCTTTCCAATCTCAAGTGAATCTCAATCTAAGTGTAACACATCCAAGGAACATTCAAAGCAGACTGACAACCGATTTAGTAAAACACTGGAGAGAGATACTTTGAAACGCACTGTAGCCAGGTGTTGAAATTTTGTATAAATGCATCCTTCTCTCCAAGATACATAAGTATAACTGACTATGTTACTAGGAAGTCTGTTTTCTCCGTGCTCATGGAAAATCTGATTTTAAGAGACAAGCCTGCGAGCCTGATTTGTGACATCGCAAATAGTTTGGAAGCCAATCCTGGTCAAACATTATACACAATGTGATGTAGAAACTTTAGTATTGTGGAGTTTTTAATGAGGGTGAAGGAATAGGTGCAATTTAAAGGATTTAATGTGGTAATTATACGTTTTCCCCCTGCAAAAACATGTCAGAAACACATTAGATTTTTTTGTATGCCTTGCTACATGTGTGGACGGGATCTTTTAAACCTGCAATAACTGGTTTTTTTTGGCCACGTGGGGGCAGCAGAGACACATTCTGAGCACACAATTGAGGCACAGGCACAAACACAGATGCAAAGCAACTGCAACAGCAAAAGCTATAGGAATACTAAAAACAGTAGTTGCTGCCACC
>JBBPCS010001044.1:0-15882 GCA_037974645.1 Hollardia meadi | reverse complement strand
GAGTAGCCTATTTAACCTAAATAGGCATAGTAACCAATGTTACAATTGCCCAACAGCATTATGTTTACATTTTATGATGAAATAAAAATAAAAACATATGTTATTATAACATACATACAAATACATATGTTCTAATAAAAATAATAACAAACACATATCTAGTAGCTCATAATTGGTATAGCCTATAATTTAATGTAGGCTAAAGCACATTGTTTTATAATGTAAAGCACTTTGAACTTCGCCGATGGATGAAATGCGCTTAATATTTGACTCGCGTGCAGTCCATGCAGTGTGACCTATTTTTTAAAAAACCAAAAAACTCAAAAAACTACAAAACGTTGTTACGCATTCACTTTACTGCTCTTCTCATGTCGTAAAAATGTGCTGAGATTAATTCATAAGACTTACTCCTGCTCATCGCTGAGAGTAGGCGAGAGAAGCTTGATAAATATCTCGTAGGTCCTACTCTGAGCGGTGAGTAAATTTGGTCACAGTCACACTTTTAACATGATTCCTAGGAGTAATTCTGAGAGGCTTGATAAATACGGGCCCTGGTTGGGGGATCAGATACACGGTAAACTGACTCATAACACTGATAATTGGGGCCCGAGCACTGAACATGCAAAGGCCCTATTGAAATGCAAGGAATTATTATTCTTCTGAACAAAAATGAATTGTATTTTCTGGGGCCTAAACATGCTTGAAAACTCATGAAACTTTGCACAAAATTCAAGAGTAGGAGAAATTTCCGTATTTGAGTGGTTGCGGCCATGGGCGTGGCAAAATGACTTGCTAGCACCCCCTAAAATGCAGACCCTGGGGCTACTTTCACCTACATGCACAAAGTTCGGTATACATGTGTATCAGATATAGATCTACAAAAACGTATCTTGGAGCAATGACCTAAACCCAACAGGAAGTCAGCTATTTTGAATTTTGTGGTCATTTTTGGTGATTCACACACCTTGTATTTTAACAAACTCCTAAAGATTTCATCCAATTGACTTCAAATTTGGTCAGGTCAATCATAACAAGTTCAGAATAAAAAGTTATTAAAAGCCTGAGCTTTCGTTGGAACCTCTAGCCATGGTGGCGTGGTGAATTTTGATTCACCACACTCGTTCACCCATACGCCCTGGCTGAGCAGGCTCCTGCATGCTTTTCCGCCTGTTCGCCTCATTCCTCTGCTGCTGGAGAGAGTGAGGCTGAAGCAGCTGTCAGTCATCCTGGTAGCCCCGAATGGTGGTACGCAGAGATGACTCGCATGTTGGCTGCCCAACCTTGGACAGTTCCCAGTTTTGGGGGGCTCTGTCTCAGGAGGCGGGGTGATAGGCTCCCTGCCCACTCTGGGCCAGCGCCTTCGGGTCTGGTTCCTGAGAGGGACAGGTTGAGTAGAGCTGGCTTGTCTGGATCTGTTATCCAGACCATCCAGGCAGCTAGGGCTGGATCCACCACTGCCTGCTACAGAGCAAAGTGGTTGGGATTCCTACGCCGGTGCGAGGAAAGGAGCCGAGACCCCTTGTCATGTACAATCGGGTCGGTGCTTTCCTTTCTACAGTGTTTACATGACAGAGGGCTGGCTGCCATTTCCTCCTGTCATGAAAGGTTTGGTGACAGACCCATCTTTAGCCACCCCCTAGTGAAGCGCTTCCTTCAAGGGGCCAAGAGACAGCGGCCACCGGCGCGTATCTCTTTGCCTCCTTCGTTCCTAAGAACATAAGGAGCTCTTTCAGGGTGGGGGTCATTCAGCTAGTCCCCGTCCCCACGGAACTAGGGAGGCGAAGCTGCATCTACTATGCCGAGCTATGTCGAACACGCGGCCCCCATCAGATGTACGGAGCAGTTGTTCGTCTACTTTGGGGATGGTGTGGCTGGTAAGGCCATGTCTAAGAAACACCTCGCTGGATGGCTGTGTAAGTGTATCTCTCAGGCCTATAGGCAGGTGGGATGTGCGGTCTACGCACACTCAACACGTGGTATTGCAGTGTCGACGGTCCTGTGTGTTGAGGACATATGCACAGCAGCGTCATGGTCGACACCATGTCCGTTCATAAGGTTAAGACACAGGACTGGTTAAGGTTGAAACGGGGTACACAGGTGACAGCGGGACAGCACCTAACACCTTTTTTACCTGGGCACTATACATGACCACATGTTAGATTCTTAGACGGCTCAGGGCATGGGGTCTACAGGGTGTCTAAAGGGTGTTTTAACACCTGGGGCCATAACCATGGGGGCCTGGGTCAGCTGTGTTCCGATCCAGGCTGCCTTAGTCTCCGACTCCATCCCTGTGATGACTGTGGCAGGGAGTAGTGGGGCTCTTGCGGTTTCCCCTAGTCGGTCAGGTGCAGTGTTGTAGGCCGATATTGGTTGTGGCAGGGCGATCATTTATCGGGCTCCACCCACTGTACCCACAGAGTCCAGTAGAGGGTGGAGCCTGTGTGAGATAGAATGTCAGGTTACGTTATTGTAACCCTTGTTCTATAAGCACAGGTGGAGCCCTCTACTAGGGGACCCTGCCATGTCCGGCTCCGCTCGCTGAAGAGTGGTTAGGATAACTGACGGCAGTTGGATGGCCTAATATACTCGTGTTCCAGTAGACCGACTACGTGCATGCAAATTTTTAGAGAGTTAGACTAAAATGTGGTACAATGATGACGATGTCTAAATGTCAAAAAGTACAGTGTCAGCATGTTACATTGTCCTTAAGCTTTGATAATTCCAGTATAGATGTCCCAGTTCTCATCACAGACTCCAGTACACCAGGTGTAAGCCTGTGATATGTAATAACCTACATCTACCCACCTACATCTGACGGACAAGGGACACTCTTTTGAGGATAGCAATGTACACATATTGGCCAGAGAAGACAGATGGTTTGAAAGAGGAGTAAAAGAAGCCATCTATGTCAAACTGGAACGATCATCGTTAAACAGAGGAGGTGGTCTATGATACCAACTATCCACCACTTACAATGCAGTCCTGAGTTCCCTCCCCAGACAACTTAACACCCATTCACGCCTGACCTGACATGATGGCCAAGTGGGTCTACGACCAACATGTGACTTTAACGGCTCTGAAGCCCAGAACTCACATGACCTCAATAACTCTGATGGGGCCACACCCCCACAGGGTTAAAAGCCTGTACTCCCCACCAGTCAGTTAGAAATGATGAAGCCTCTTGGATGAGAGGTGAAACGTCTTCAAGAAACTCCAACCAAGTCCAGTTGCCTTCTTTCAGCACTTAGACATGCAATTTAATGCAGGCAAGAGGTTTCTATGACTGTTTACTTACAGTCAATAATATTTTGAGAATTTGCTAATTAGGGCCCGAGCACCGAAAAATGGTGCGAGGACCCTATTGTTCTTCTAATGATTATAATTATTATTAGTATTATTATTTATTTTTATTATTCTGCAACTAAAAACAGCAATATGAGGTGCTTGCGCTACTCAAAAACTCGTCAAAATTGGCATGCACGTCACACTTGGCGAAAATTGCGATCTGAAATGGGTCCCAGACATGGGCGTGGCAAAATGGCTCAATAGCACCCCCTAACAATTTTCAAACTTATAGCCCCCGTCTTTAACTTTGACGTAGAAACACGAAATTTGGTAGGCATATGTATCTTGCCCAGACGTAAAAAAAAAAGAAGCCTCCTGGACTCATGACCTAAACCCAACAGGAAGTCAGACATTTTGAATTTATTGTGATATTTTGGTGTATTTTTGGCCATTTGGAGGGGTTGTAACTGAGCGAACTCGTCCAAGACCGTAAATCAGATCATCCTGAAACTTACTGAGTGTGTTTACAAGACCTTAAAGATCAAAAGCTAATTAAGGTTTTGTAGATCGTTGCACAATGTGGCCTGGGCGTGGCATTAAAGTTCAGTCTTTTGCCATCAAATAGGAAGTAGTTTGTAACTCGCCTGTACATGGTCACATCTGCCCAAAACTTGACAGCTTTGATGAGAGCCCCGCCCTGAAGAGATCCACATGTCAATTTTGAATCATGGTCAGAGCGCCACCTACTGGCATCAGGAAATTATATGTTTTACACTTTGGCGTATTCCTGTGAGCCAGCCGGGTATATCCAACTCAAATCTGTTAAGAAATTGCCTTAAGATCTTGTAGATACTTCATGAGGAAAATGGTGACTTTTTGGCAAAGGGGCGTGGTCGTGGCGGCGAATTCCGATCCTTCGCCATGAAAAAATAAACTGCTGTAACTCCAATTGACAGTCAGATCTTTTCCAAATTTCACATGTTTGATAACCGTCCCACCCTGAACACGTCTACAGGTCAATATTGAACCATAGTCATAGCGCCACCTACTGGCAACAAGAAAAAATTGGCACACACGTCAGAAATGGTGAAAATTGCAAAGTTCTATAGTGCGGCACACCCTGACTGCGGGACACCCCGATGTGCGTGGAGGTGCGAGGGCCCTGTCAATGCTGCTCACAGCTTTAATTGATTTTGATGTTGTAAATTGTAACCAACTGATGACTGAAATGATGCAAAATAAAAAAAATCAAATAATAACTGATATAATTTTCTCTTTAGATAGAAATATCTTCTGATATTTTTCACTAATTTTAAATTTGTAAATATGAAATAATAGTTACAAGAAAACATCTCTTCTTTTGTCTTTCCATAGATTCATGATTTTAAAAATGATAGGCCTAGTCGTCCACTCATGAAAGTCAAAACCATTATGTACCACCTATAGTTAAAGCTGAGGATGACCCACACATCAGTGTGATGAAGAAGATAGAGATTAGAAAGGATTGTCCATTATGTAACCATTCACCCCGACACAGTTTGACTAATGGTTTCATTTGGATGGTAAAACGAGGTAAGCCTGTGGGACTGTAGACTTACCAGTGGATGCTGGCTGTAGCTTATTATTGTTTCACTTTTTAATGAGGTTCCCTTGAGGCCGCCTCATTAAAAGAGTTGTCAGTGGCGATGATCTAAGCATGTCCCATAAACCCATAACACAGTTACAGCACTAAACGCTGTTGTTGGATTCAAGGCCAATATAATATAAAATGATGTACTGTAAATGAACCCATTTTGCTTTTTCATAAACCTCTATTATAAAACCATGGACATTGGATCAATATGACTGACTCATTTTTTTATGCTTTACTGGTTGTTGCAGCCAATTAAACTGACTCACAACAACTGCAGAAGTGTGCCACAAAAGGAGAAAAGTTTCTTCATTTTTCTGAGGAGAAGCTGAAGAGAAGTTGAAGTATCACATGTTGTGGTTTAAGCTCAGTTAGCATTTTAAAAACATACTCATCTTACCTCCAGGGTTCTTCTCTGTGGCTGATGGTGGCCATCCCTGCATTGAACATCTTGTGGAACATCATCCTGCCAGCACAAACCTGGTTTGACGTTTTGATCATGAGATTTTGGCCTTTGGTGAACTACTCTGGATGCAGAGTGCTCTCTCAAAAAGCATCACTGTCTGTGCTTCTGCACTGTTGTCAATTAGTACAATTAAATTCTTCAAGCTTTTTCAACCTCTGAGTCTACTTCACCCATACTCTTCAGTTCGCCCTCTCAGGTCAAATATGCTCAATTTACTGTCTGTCCCACGCACCCGCTGAAGTGATCGAGCTTTTGAGGCTGTAGCACCTGTTTAGTCAGGCGTTTGTATAACCTTTTATGTACCAGGTCTATATTTTACTTATTATTGTGCACTTTGTCTTCTCTTTTAGCTGTGTATTAATCGTATACATTTTACTTACTGACTCTTTGCGCACAACTTTATGCTGTCTTGAGTTCATTCAAACAAAGAGGCTAGTTATTTGGGCTACAGTAAAACCACAACTTAAAGGAAATGTACTTAACGTGAGACAAGGTCTTAAGATCTAGGAATTGGAAACTGCAGATGGAGGAGATATGCCATTTGAAACCAAATTATTTTGTGACCACGCTGACTAGTTTCTAAATGGCACTGCTGTTTCGCACTCCAGCTGCAATGCGGCCGACTGAGCTGACTTTGGTCACTCTAGACAATACTTGTGACACCACCAGATGCACCCACAATGCATTTCCCAGAAGCAGCTCTATGCTCTGTAAAGAATGTGCCTAGTCAATTTTTGCTGAAGCTGAACAGAGCATGCTTGAACCGAGCGGATGTCAGACAGTGGAACACCATAGAGATTCTGGTCAATTATCAATTTTCAACATCCTGTGCAGACTTCTGATCATGTATCACATCAACAGACAGACAGACAAAAGAAAAAAAAAACATTGGGTGGGGAAAAATGCTCGGCTTCCAAAATGGTCCCAGTGGGGTAGGAAGTCGTGTGGAGGATGGAACAAAACCGCGTTGCAACCATAAAGTATTAACTGTTTCATTATGACACAGACAAGGTGTGACAGAGCTTTTACTATTAAAATGAAATCGCTTTTTTATTTTTAGATTTCTACACTAGCTATTTTCAATTAGTAGCTTAATGGCTTTGATCAGAGCAGTTTCAATAAATTCTAAATGTAAAATAAAGGAAGAGCCAAAAAAAAATTAAAATAAATTTTTCACATTGAAAAGAAAACTTGCACCCTTGCTTCATCATGAGTGTCTGGCTGCAGCATGTGTGTGCTCCCTCTGTGTAACCGGATAAGTCCTGTACATTCAGTGACTCTGATCCATCTGATGCATCTTTGTTTGTGAGCACCTAAAGAACACACCCCTCCTTTTCCTTTTGACTTCACAGTCAAACATAACTGACTGCACAGAACTCAAGCACACAAAACACAAATTTAGGTTGTACTGTTCCGTAGTATACTGCAGACAGATTCTTTTCCGCACCAAGGACTGTTGATGCCATTTGGCTTGGTTCAGGGGAAGAATGTGGACAGTAGACTCTCTCTAATAGTTTGATAAACAATCATTATAATTGGGTTTTGGTTTACAAGGATTGACACTACAATTCAGATTGGGCTTACACAATAGATACCAAGTAGGCAATCCACCCTCTTATGGAGTTTCAAGTTAAACTTTTAGTTCCAAAGTACATTTTGATACAAAACGTGATTTGCTTTTACTGTGTAAAGAAGCATCCTTGCAAACAAGTGTTTGAAGAGTTTAGAGGATGACTCACTGCAGAGTGGGAGTGAAGAAAACACCCCTCTGTAATTTCAACCACTTCTCAAGTGACTAATGTGGAATTCAAAGGCCGCACTGTAACATTTTGGTGTTATTTAAATGCTGGACCCAAATCGCAGACACCAACTCTGGTAACTGGTTAAAAGGAGATTTATTGTAACTGTTGAGGCGTAGAGCATTTATTGTATTTATTGTAACTGTTGAGGTGGAATTCTGGGTGCTGACAGACGGCTGAATGGTAATGGTTTGCTGGTAGCTGGTGGCGTGGTGAGGCAATGGCAGACAGGTGGCGCAAGAAATCTACAACACAGGAGAATACAGGAATTATTAAAAGCACTAGAAGCAAACAACAACACTAGAAGCTAGACTCAAGTAATTATACTGAGCGGCCAGAGAGTTGTTACCACAGGTGACAGGCGACACAAGCGACTGTGGAATCTGGCTCTCTGCATCGCCATGTCACCATCTGCTGGTGGACTGTTTCCCCATGTTTGGAAAAAATGCTGCAAAAGCACCTTCTTGGATGCCTCTATGTGAGATAAAACAGGATAAAGTGCCCTCCAAGGTGGCCCAATATGCAAGACAATGTGATGAAATGCAAACGAGGGTCCCTTTCTAGTGGCCAAAGATGATGAAGTGCCCCCTGGGGTGCCCTGTCAGTGGAGACAATGTGATGCAGTGCACTAATGGGTGCCCTTAAAATGGAGAAAATGTGATGAAGTGCCCTCTAGGGAGTCCTTCCAGTGTAGAAAATATGATGCATTGGCTTACATGCTAGAAAATTATGTGGCCTTCATGTGCCTCAAAACGGTTAAATAGTTCCCTGTGTGTTTTTATTACAGAGGTGTAGTAGTTATAACAAGGTTTGTAACTGTTTCACCATGAATGCATCGTAACTTTCTGCACACTGGTGCCCTGCTGCATATAGCTGCTGCCCTCTTCATTTTTTTTCACCCCTGCCCCTCAGACAAGTGCCCCTGCATAAGTGTGAGGCAAGAAGCAAGAACTATCAAGTTCTCTGACACACGATAAGCTCCAAACGACAGCATTTTCTGTAGGCTTATTGCATTTATTCCATTGTTGTTCATGGTACTGTGTCAATCCCCCTTCAGCTAAATTTTATCAGGGAAGCCTCCAAAGGCATGCACATAACACAGTAATCAACCCTGCAGTGAATATAAATGTCATAGTGGGTAAAAGAATAAAATACCAAATGGAAGACAAGTGTAAGAGGAAGTCAGTTTGAGAAAATCTCAAATACCCAAAGTTTAACAGAAGCTCTTTTAAATCTATCAACTTTGGCTTGGGGGGGGGGGTGATGCTATAGGGTGACAAAGTCGTTATAGTGAGGAAGTCTGGGTGGATGGATGGGTCAAAAAATCCTGGGACTTTAACACAGGACACCGCTGTTTGTCCTACCATGACCAAGATCATTCTGTAAGCTAAAACCTGGAGTGCAGGACTTCTTTCATATCAACGAACATCCGTTACCTTCAAGCCCTTGCTAAAGAAGTTCACACAATGTTGATTAAGCTGATCACCGCCAGATAAATCTCTCCAAGCACTGAGTGGCTAATCGGGAGAAACGGGAAGATTTCCGGTTGGGGATTCCTGGGCTGCACTAGTTGTTGGCGACAGGGTCGGTAAAAACAATAATAAAACGTATTCAACATCAACTTCACAGGACTGCATTCATTTAGCAGAAGGCTAACCAGAGCCAGGCGACCCTATACGCTCACTACGCACATTGCGTAGGGCCCCGCAAATTAAGCAGGGCTCCACCCTTGTGTCAAAGTGAGTGTAATGTTGACAAGTTAGATGACAGGATGAAGCGGAACTATCCTTCTGGGCACGAGAAAAGAATAAAAACTCCATGAGAATGAATTACAGGAACAGCAGTCAGGTAAACTTGTTCTCTCCTCTCAAAGTTTGATGTCAGCAAATAACATTCGTGTTAAGTTGATGCTAGTGGGCAGTGCATCTCTCTCTAGTCTGACTTCTGTCTTGCTAACCTCGCTGGGCAGTGCAGTGAACTTTGCTCTGTCTGTGTCTTTGCTTGCCGGGCTTTGTCAGACTTCATGCCTGACAAAAGTTAGACCGCTGTGCAACCCAGCTGTCTCTCCTCACCTGCAGAGTGGAGAAAGGTTTCTCCGAGAAGGACGGACGACTCACCGAGCCCATTTTCTTCAATTATGTCGACGTTGCTGTTGTCCTTCGCTGCCCCATGGAGGATCAGCCCTGCTTTCCCACTCGGACCGAGTGCAACTACGACCCATCTTTCGTCTGCATGGAGGGACCGAAGCAGACGACGCACACACGCGACTTGCTATTAGCGACCCAAGTAAGAGGCTTAGTGTCTGGGCAGAGACTAGATTTAGTGTTAGGACCGTTGGCAATCGCATTAGCAATTGTATGTAAATTGTATGTGTAATCTCTTTGTTGGTGCTTTTTAACGGACGCTGTCCGATACACTGCTGCTAGACAGTCTTGGATGTAACGACCGCTGCCTGCAACGGAGCGGTACATTGTATGTTAGAGTGCCGCCGGCGCGTACACAATAGACCGTGTTTCTATCTGTAACAAAGACCAGTGGACGGTGGGTGAGCCTGAGTTTGCGCACCGACCCCTGACTGATTGAAAAGCGGCTATTGTGGTCTTCCACCGGTGTTAGATCTGCATTTTATTGTGCCTTGAGTGCTGGCTCTCTCTCTATCTCTCTCTCTTTGCTTTCCCTTCTTCTACTAACCCACACACAGAGACACACCTCCAATCTCACACTTCATTCACACATATTTCGAGTGATTGCAAGTTAGCCTCCTTCAGACTTGCATACTCTCACGTGGTAGACTCGCTGCATTCATTGTCTCCAAGTAGACTTGCGCGATCTCCATGAGATCCCGCCTCCACTTCGAAATTACACCACGTCATCACAAGGACATTTCGCCATCTTAAACACCACACGTGATCTCCACGAGATCCCGCGAGACATCTCGGATTACACCAATTGTGATCTCCACCCAATCCCACTGGTGATCCTCCTCCCCCTCATCCTCCTACACAGACACACACACACACACACGTCCCCATGACCATTTATATTACTGTTTGCTTGATTTTATTATTGCTTTTGTAGCTTAGTTTGATAATAGGTGTTATTATTATTAAGTGTTTTTGATTAATTAATCAATACCACTCAATGATAAATAAATCCTGTTATACTTAATCAGCAATTGTATGTGCATTTGTGCATATGTGTGTTGTTATAACAGCTGGTTGCGACAGTCAGTGCTCGGATTCACTCCTTCACTGGTTATCCTTTTAAGGTTGAGCAATAATTTTGTTAATTCGACATTTGTTAATTTGGCAATTTTGATGTTCATTTGAGACTGTGCTTACTGTTTGGTTATCTGTCCCTGGTTCCAGGGTGGTGCCCCGTAATTCTTGATTGATTTTCATAATTGATTCACTCAATTGCTTTAATCAATTAATCAGTTATCTGAATTTAATAATAATTCAATTAAATAATAATTAATTAATTTGATTAATTAATTAATTATAGATAGCGGATAACCAAACCTGCTCCTACCTGATCCCAACAAGCCTGTTTAATGGACCTGAGGGAGCTGATATGATTAATAACAGTATTGTTATAATTTTTATGTCCAGGCTGTAAAGGGAACCAAAGTTCATCCCAAAGTTAATCTGAAGAGTCTATAGAAAATATTCTGTTCAATAAATATTGTTTATTTTTACCTCATTCTGTTCTGCATAGGTCTACTTATTCTGAGACTGACAGATGGAGCAAACTGTTTAAATGGTGGGAGGATTGTAGTGGGTGCACTGAGGTGTCAGGTGTGACTGTGAGGCAATGGCAAATGGTTTACATGGCTCGGGGCAGGTAGAAGGGCCCCTTAGCAGAATTTTGAGTGAAAAAGAGAGAGAAATATAGATTTAAAAAAAAACCTGGATAATAAAAAGGGGGAGCTGAAAAGGTCAGGATTAAAAAACAAAAAGCTTTACAAGCTGACGCAGCAAAATGTCTCAATCTCAGCAACTTTGTCAGGTTTAGTGTCAAGGGATTCTGTGGCTTTATTTAGCTGAATTTCAGAAGAATAAATGTTTTGTTCAATGCAAATTGGTATGTTGCGAAGCCACCTAACGTGTGAAACACTTCGTTGTAGTCTCTAAGCAGCAGCAGCAGCCAGTCGACCAGTTTGCTGCTGGCAGTGAAGAAGAGGCACTACTTTGCGGTAGCCATGAGCCCATAACTCCAGAGTGGGCAGGGAGGATTGTTGATAGTTTTTAAACTGGTGGTAGTGTCTCTTGCGCTAGGTCGCTGCCCAAGAAAAAAAAATTGGTTTTCCAGTGCAAAAGGGGGTAACAACCGTAGCGTTGGAGTAGGCTTCCATATGGACTACAGGCTACAGCAACTAGAGGTATGTTGGAGCCTATGGCGTCATAAGCACGTTCACAGTGTTTGTGTAATTACTCTCACTACCAGAAGAGGGAGACCCGTTCTACACTGCAGGTTTAACCACGTTTATTACTGTAACTGGGGGACAGTTCAGAAACTGAGACGGTTCACTGACAAGTTATCTCCTGTATCTGTGTCACGTGGGTTTCGTCATTGCCCGTCCCTTTTGAAGACTAGTGGCAGTAGAGTTTATTCATTCTAATAAGAGAACTGAATGTGAACACAGATTATGACCGATTGCTTTGCCCCATAGTCACCAAAGTAAACATCTGACCCATTTTTCACAAGCCACATTCTGACACTAAAATTGTATTTTCAGATAGAAGTCAGGAAAAAATTTACTTTGTTCAGGACCTCTCTCTGCCTCAGCCATATATTCTCGCAGGATCTTGAAATCTGACTCATTATATGCAATGCACTGGCGATTTCTCGAGATCTGTAGGGAGCATATTAAGCTCGCAAATAAAAACATACAGCAAAATAAAGCGTAAACATTAAAATTATGTATCTAGTGTTGTATGGTTTTGACATGGACAAACAATAGCCCACAGTAATGTGATAGTGTTGAAAATTGGGTTGGGCAGGAGAAGCGACCACTCCCACTTAGGAGACTGGAAGTGTGTACCATTTCATACCATTAGCGTAGCTTGTAATCAGAGGTGTAAAGAGTACCAGAATATTATACTCAAGTAAAAGTACCGTTACCTGTCTCACCTGTCTGAACGTCAATCTGTGATCCTCGTCCACCCTCAATCTGCTCTTCGTTCAACTTCTCTGCTTCTCTGTCCCACTATAACCAGTCCATTTAGAGGCTGTGCTGTCACAGCTTTGACAGAAATAGAAAGAGCAGAAAATCCTCACACACCTCACTGAAGGTAGAAGTTCATAAACAATGTAGCAAATGTAGAAATCACCGCTGAGGATCCACTGTGAGCATTTTAGCTTTTAGCATTTTGACAAACCAGCGTCACCTTTTAAGTCCTTTTCGGATAGGACGCTGTGTTTTCTGCGCTCACCGCTGGGTACGGCGTGCCCCTTTCAGATAGGCCGCGGTGGCGCGCAAATCACGCCCATCTTGGCCGCCAGTTGCTAGGCAACCGAAACGGAAGCCAGGAAGTTGTTTGTTGTGATCTGCCAGATTCCCTCCTATTGAACGCACCGAGGTGTCGTCACAGAGCGCTGCGCCCAAGTTGAATCTGGTTGAACTTCCGCGCAGCGCGCAAGGACGGCACACGTGATTCTGTGTGGCTCAGGCCAGCTCTTGCGCCGCGAAAACACATACACAATGAACGGGGAGGCATCCGCGCACCGTCGCACACTGCGTCCTATCTGGCTTAAATCACGTAACATCGGGGTGTGTTTGATTCGTGTCGGTTAGCGTGCTCGCCGGGTGGTGCATTACATCGATGATTGATTGAGGTAAATGCGGCTACTTTTTAGCTACACTGAGGTACAATAATGCTAACCTTAATGATGTCATCCTTCATTTTAGTGCATTATTTTACTTTTACTACGTAACAAATTCACCTTGAAATGTAGTGAAGTACAATAGTTGTTATTAAAAGTACTTTAGTAGTTAAAAAAACTACTTAATTACAGTAATTTGAGTACATGTAATTCATTTCTTCCATCCCTGCTTGTAATGCATTATCTTTGTTCTATCTACCATCTTTGCTGTAACTTTGTCACTTCCTGAAGTTACTTTTTTAAATTATTAGATTATTCTTTGACAATGAGTTGTAACAGTTTTGAATAAAGGTTTATACAAACGATGTCTTCCTGCTGACAGGGGCGTCAGGTCTGTGAGGTCTGTGGATTCTCCATAGCAATGGAATGTTCTTTGTAGAAAGCAGATAAATTTCATAAACAACATTTTTCAAAGCTGTGAGTACCACAAACATTTCCTTGTAGTTATTAGCCTCTACTTTTATTGGTTTGTTTCATGTCTTAAATTATTTTTTTTTATGAATCCCTAGTATGCAGAGGATGTCCCATAAATAATTTATTGTCTTCTGTTTGCTGTACTAATACCAATTATAGCTCTATTGCCAGCATCGTAGAGTACGCCTGAAAGAAAATAACACCACCACATGAATAAAATCTGTTTATTACTGAATACAACAGACAGACGCCAGCATTAAAAACAGCTATAAATGCTCTGAATAAAATCTATACCATAAAATTGCAGGTATAGTGAAATCTGTCCTTTTCTGGCTGAGGCAAGATATTATACAGTATAGCCTTAACTCTGTGGCTTTGTATGGGAAATAATATGACTCTTATTTTCTCTAAATGAGCAAAGATGCAAGAAAAATAGAAGATAAACAGCCAATAAAGAGGGCTAATAAAGAAACAGTATCCAAAAGTGTCTCCTATAATTGATTCATTACTTAGATGATAAATACAGCATCTGAAATCACATTTTACCTCATGAAAAAACAGTATTAATGTTCCAGCTACAATTACTAGTATTATCCTTGTCCCTGCAGGTACCTTCCCACTGCATTACTGCAGTAATGAAATAATATTAATATTGCACTAATGTTATCTCCGCAGTACACTGCTCCTCTTACTGTCCTAACAGATCAGCTACAGTGACCACTAAATGAACACATTCCCTCTGAAGGTTTTCCAGATTCCCGCTGAAGAATTTCCGCATGGATACACCTATGTTTCTTCTATCCTATCTCTCCTGGAAGTCATGTTTCCCCTCGGCCCTCATCTCCTCAGAGAGGCATTTAAGGGATTGGAACATCCTCAATGATGGCAGACCTCGGGCGACTTCTGGGTCACGGGCTGGAGGATGCAGGAGCAAAGACACAAGGAAGTATAATTAACTAAAAGGAAAGCATACATTGAATCTGAAAATAAAAAAAATACTTTTTGTCAGTCTCACAACTCTGACAAGAGCTAACCTGTCTGTGGCTACCAGCAAACTAGTTCCGACTGAATCTTTAAAAAATTGCTCAACAAATACTCTCATGTGAAATATGTAATACCTGGGAACTATAGTTGT
This sequence comes from Hollardia meadi, assembly GCA_037974645.1. NCBI lineage: Eukaryota > Metazoa > Chordata > Actinopteri > Tetraodontiformes > Triacanthodidae > Hollardia > Hollardia meadi. The sequence goes on along the minus strand of JBBPCS010001044.1, from coordinate 1,267 downwards.
TTCAAAACATAACGGAGAAATTCGTTTGGAACTATTTTTCAGCAGCAGATTAATCCACATTTGGTGCTAAAGTCAGTTTTTTAGACAGCGGGACAGTGTATGTGGGATTAAGTCAAAATACACTTCAGTGTGTGTGTGTGTGTGTGTGTGGTAGTGAAGGACATGTCACCCATTGCAACAGTGTCTCATTGATGTATAGTAGTTTTAGGACAACAATGGTTCTCTATGGCACAGAGGAGGAAGATATATCAGCCTTTGGACACACAAACAATACCAGTTAGTAGAATACATTCATTGTTATTGTTTAGTAATTTTTTGACGTTAATAAAATATAGACTATTACCTTAAAGGATATCCTTTCAGCACAGGTTTCCAAGTATATTCTGTCAACAAAAATGAATGAAAAAATTAGATGAAGTGAATAACAAAATCATGATTATAGCTGCTCTGCAGCAGTAGGCCGGGACCGGGCATTTTGAGGAGGAGGACGAGGAAGATGATAAAGAGACATACAGGAGGATCCATCAGCAGAACTCGTCGTCAGAAGTCGTCTAATTCACACAGCACAACGCCTGATTTTCATTCTGCATCACCTGAGTTTTGAACTCACAACCTTAGACGCCAAGGACACATAATGATCATGTTGAGCTACACAGAGAGGTGATCTGAGATGGCAGGAATTAGATTCAGACAAGTTTATTGATCCCAAGAAGGGAAATGCATTTGCAGCTTACCAGGTCCATATACACAACTCCATGTATAAGATTATGAGAATGAGAATTATGAGGTGGCTTCACACATGACAAATACATGATGGCCTGTCAGCACAAGAGCCATAATAATTTAAAATTTAATAAATGAGAAAAGTTAATTGAAATCATGTGTCTCTAATCATTTAATTTCATTCATTCATTTCATTTTTATTTCCAACATGTTAAAATAAAATAAAAATATATAAGAAGGAAAACAAAACAAATGAAAGTAACTGAACGTATTGTGCAAAATCTCTGTATCAACATAAATAATATCCATTTCATGTTCGAAAAGGGTGTAGGATGAAGTAGAAAAACTTTTCAAGTCCTACCCCTTTTTTATACATTGTCAATCAAATTGTGCAAAATCCAGTGTTTCTCAGTCCTGGTGACGCCCTGCCCTGCATGTTTTAGATGTTTCTCTGCTGCAACACACCTGATTTAAATGATGGCTCGTTATGATGACAAGCTGATCATTTAAAGGTGTTGGTTCAGGTGTGTTGGAGCAGAGAAAC
>JBBPCS010001043.1:0-15886 GCA_037974645.1 Hollardia meadi | reverse complement strand
TCTCTCTCTCTCTCTCCCTCCCTCTCTCTCTTCCTCTTGTTGCTCTCTCACACTCCTTCCCCTCCTCATGTCTGCCATTCCCATCCTAACACAAAAGAAAAACAGAATGGAACTTGAATGATTCCCTGACATCCAAGTGAACAAACAGCCACTGTGTGCGTTTAATCAAAAATAATGGTGGCATGAATGCAACAGGCATGCCTGCTGTACATCGTGTAGACACTATTAATAACAATGACAGATTAAAGTTACACAGATTGGGCTCAGTGGTGAAAAATGTCAATCTAATACCATATGATCGTAGTACCCTGTGTTGCACTCAGCCTAAAGGCCTTAAGGCAAAGTGGATCTCCACCCTCATAATACTCCCAAGGTTTTTTGTTTTTTACCACAAAAAGACAGCTTGTTGCTGTGCCCAGACATCTATTTTTAATCGTAATAATCGAAAGCAGATGCTTATTGCACTGTAATCTAATTCCTGTAGATGTTTATAGATACTGTCATCAGAGTTTTCTTGGCTTGGGCTCAGAGAAATCAGAACAGAAAGCCTAATTTGGAACATGGAGATTAGCGTTTTTTCACATCTGTAGTTCAGTTCATTTGTTCTCAAGGGGGGAAAAAATATATATTGTTGCATTTTAGCCTACATCCTGCATCATCACTCACATGGGAAAATCAAACTGAAGTTTATGCAGCACTTTAACGCTTCTGATGTGTATATTTATGTTCTTTGGTGTAACGAAGAGCTCACAAAGAATTAACTGATTATCAACATTGTGAGTGTTTTAGACTGCAAATCAACCACATGTTATGAATAATGTCTAACAGGTAGAGCCCTGACAAAAAAATGATTCAGGGCTTATTACTGCGCGATTTGAAATGACTTCAATGAACTGACGAAGATCACGGAGAAGGATACAAGCAGAGCAGTTTTAACAGCGTTTTACTTAATCAGGGAAAATACCCACACTGATGTGCAAACATATTTCCATGATTGGCAAATGATCCATAAATGTATACACGGTTTATTAATTCTAACATTGATTCCTGCAGATGATTTGGCTTTTGAAATTGTGCTATAACACGATTGGAAGCGAGCCCAGCCCACCCTTTCTTGGCGATCTCGGTGTCCGCTTGTTTTGTCCCACATCTGAGTTCACATATGCCCAAACAAACCGGGAACAATTGCGCCAAATGAACCAGGTGTGAAAGCACCCTAAAAAAAAAAAAGTTGCATTAGGCATTGAGCGTCTTAGGTGGCTTTAAACTTTCTCTAATTTGCTCAAAGTGATCTTACTTGGCTAAGTTGCTGTTAGCTAAATAAGATAATCAGCCAAAATAAAAATAGAAAATAGTAATCTGTGATTAGCAGACCATTTCACTTTTTAAAATCATGGTTTCAAATTGATCTATTGTTGCATGTTTTTTTTAATTGGGATTTGAAAGTATACAGTTTTCCTAAGTCATCCAAAAACTGAGCCTCCCCTCTTCGTCCTCCATGCTTCTCTTTACGCCTCTCTTTCTCGCCCTCTTCAATCTCTTCCTTTCTCTTTTGTAATTATGTCGTCCTATTTCCTTCTCTCGCTCTCTCTGCTCTCAGCTCTCTTCACCAATGAGCAGCCAAGCTAACGGCCGGGAGGCGGTCCCTCCGGCTCGGCCCAATCAGAGGACATTTTTGGATGATGTCATTTTGACCTTTAGTTCACCGATGGCCTGGCTGCTGGTTATGGCTCTGATCCTCACATGGTCAGGAGTCGCCATCGTCCTCTTTGATCTGCTCGACTATAAAACTCTGGCAGGTAACGAGAGTCATTCTTGGGGTTTTTTTGTTTAATCTTTTTAAAGATTTCTCGTAACATTTTAAGTACAGCTTTGTTAACCATTCAACAATTATAATGTGATGTTCCATGATAATGTTTTGTCTTTACCTCATTATACCCATTTATTCACATATCATGTACACATCCACATTTCATCCAAACATTTTTCAACAACCTTTCAGACATTTTTGAAGCAGACTTCAAAAGTGGACATGCTTTCATGAAGGTCATCATTTTCAACAACGTCCATTTGTCGTGTTAGAGGACGCGCACCACCACATGTTAACACGTCTCAACATCTAACACTGGTTGTGTTTAAGTGATGTGTTCTTCCCTTCACTTGACACACAGATGTGTTGTGGCACTTCCTGACTTCCTGAACATGCATACTATAATAACACAGGTTGTAATCAGTCATCCTTTTGATTAAAAAAAACATTAAGTAAGGATATCTCTGGTTTACATGAATGCCTTTAAATTCTATACATTGCCTGTTGCTGCTTCACAGAACCTTAGAGCAGCTTTGATTCCTCATATATCTTTAATCCTGTTATCTCCAGTCCATGATTTCGTTTTCTGCGATCACACTTTAATTACTTCATTGTCATGAGATAACAGAAAATTAATTTTCCCTGAGAACGCAACTATGTTGATTGATTAAAGTAAGCAGTCAAGATCTCTCCTTCAAACATTTTTTAGTTCTGATGAAGACTGTCTAATGACTGGCACTGTGATCAGGCTCACAAGGCTCTGAACAGCCTTTAATTGATATTTTTGAGATAACGAGAAACATCTGATTGCAGCATAACAGGAGAAATCAAGAAGGAGCAACTGTGCCACGCTCTGGAGCATGTCGTTTCATTTTTGTAAAGGGTTACACTGATCAAAAAATGTAAGATTACACTTAGAAATATAGCTTAGCTTAGCTTAGCTGAACTTAGCATGACGACTAGAAAAAGGGGGGAACAAGCTAGCCTGGTTCTCTCTGTTCATTCTGGCTGAATTAATTGATCGGATGGGCTGATTACAGAACTGTGACAGCCACAGATACTGGATTTTTCTTCTTTTTTCAGAGCCGTTTGATTCATTGATTTCTGTCGGGATGTAAAGAGAATTCCAAGAAATATAACAAAAAATGCTTTTAAAGTAGGCTACATTACCTGTGACGTGAGGCTGTGTACATACACGGAGATTCACTACACAAAGAAAGAATATGGCGGCCCGAAATTGGTCAGGAGACAGAGTTGCTTTTAGAAATACTAAAAGAGCTAAATGCTTCCAGCAAGAATAAGCATGCGTTGTCATTACGTTGCTTGACTAAGAGCAACACAATAACGGCAACTACTGCGCTGAACAGACAATAGGTCTCCATCTTGCTATACTGTAAATACAGTAAAACGCGCCAAGCGGGACGCACGATATGCGCATGTCACACAGCTATTATAATTAAATGCCTCGGCGCATGTAAACACCAGATCGGATTAGATCATATCCCATGTAAACAGTTGACCTGAAATCGGAATGATTTAACTCGGAATGACAAAAAAGTGTCCATGTAAACCAGGCTTGTGTTAAATTCCTGCATTTAATGAATTAATTTCAATTAATTGCAAGCATCTCAGCCTGCAAAATGCAAAATCTGTCCACAGGCAGGCTTTCAACATATACTGAATAAAGATTTCAATAACGAATGAAAATTTATTTCGTTTTTTGAGCTTTTCTTTCTACTTTTTACATTTAGAAACAAATTACATTGTTTTCATACAACAAAAAACCTAATGTAAATGATGATAAACATTATTTAGAAACAATGGGCCTGTAAAATAATGCATCACCATATATGAACATACATACACTGTAGCGTTTTACATCGACCTGACACACTGAAGGAAATCAGTCACTTTGATTTTGTAACAGGCGTATTCCAGTGTGCAGTTAATTTAATGACTCTTCTATCAGTTCTACTCATATACCTGCTGTTTATCACTCCCACCTCCACTACACATCACAATGTTTTTGGACTATCCTATGGTGGAAGGATAGTCCAACCTCACACATCAACACATTCATCTCTAACTCCTCTCCTCGATCTCCCCCTCCCTTCACCTCTTCTCCATCTTCATGCTGTCAATCACCTGCCATCCCATCCAAAGAGTACACATCATACTGTGACGACCCCGTGTGTTTACATCCTGGTAAAAACAACAACAGCAAAAACCACTAACAGTTTGACTGCACTGCTTGCTTGCTTGCTTGCACTAGCACGTCGTCTGTGACAGACCAGAGACAAATCAAGATGTATACATGATCCCTGTCTAGTATGTGTCCAGTATTTCAAAACACGAGACTGTTTCAGGGTGAATCAAGAATAAATCAGCAGAAAAAGAATCCTTGCTCTCTATTGGTCGAAACTTTTCACCTGCAACTTTCCAACTTTAAACATCTGCTATGAAACAAAATAGGTGAAGCCACTGTGCTCTAGCATTCTGTCATGTCACATATTTTCTGAGGTATTCAGACATTTCCTATTGAGAATGTGGGCAGTTGTTTTTTTTTGCTATTTTGTGCCTTTGGTAGAAAATGATTTTCCAAGAAACCTGCCCACGGCAATGTCTGCGAATAGAGCAGACTAAAGCCCTGATCACACCTTCTTTCTACTTCCTCAGAACAGTGGCATTTACTCCCTCATAGCAATTTGTTTTCAGGACATTGAATTTAGCATTGTCCCATTATCGACTCAGCTAAATGTCAGTTAGCAAACTCAGCCCACTGTTAATTTGACATATTTGACATATACATATTGACATAGACATATTTGCACCCTTGAGTGCTGTCTCATAACGGTCTATTTTTCTTTACTTTGTCACCAGTCCGGCTGAATCCAAATCTCCATTTATGGCCCTCACAACTCAAGTAACACTGTTTTACACATTCATAATCAGTTATTTGGGGTTTTTAGGCAGGAATTGATAAACTACAATGTAACGGCTGTATTGCAATGAACTGTGGGTAATTATAGTCGATCAGTGAATTCTGCACTCCAAGCGGACTTGCTAGAAGTCTGCAGAAAGTCCGCCTGAGGGCCTTGGTGGACTGGATGAAATGTGGGCTTGGTAAGCTCTCAGCGCTCGCAGACTTCCCACGAACGTAAAGTCTGCGAGTCTGCAGAGGCGGACATTTGGATTCAGCTCCAGTGTATTTTCAATCCCTGTCTGTAGGAGCATGATGTCTCAAATCATGTGCCTGCATTATATTTACAGTATATTTGTTTCCTCTGCACCTACTAGCAGTCCTCCTCAATTGCCCAGAAGCCGTGTGATACACAGGCTTAACACAGACACCTACTGTACTGTGTACTGTGTTGTTTCTGATAACAACAGTAAATCTGAGGCCTATTGGGATTTCAGATTGAATCAGTTTTGCAGAGTTATTTCTTGTCACCGCTGAGATTTAAAAAAAAAAAAAAAAAAAAAAGTAGTTTATGAGGCTAACATGATAATCCAAGAAAACTTGAACAGAGAAAACAAAATAAAGAGTTCTTTGAATGAGAATGATTCATTTATCACCCACATTTCCTCCAGAGGTATCAATAAAAGTTAGAAATCTTTCCTCCAAGCCAAGGAGACATTCTTCCCAGGGCCGAGGACAGCCAAGGACAGACAAATATTTGCAAGTTGACAATGACAAAATGCTGGGCAGCATTAATAATCGCAAGGCTTTTCTCCCACCGTAACGTTTCAATAAAGGCCAGTGTGTGTAAATGAAACAGCAAGGAGACATTTTCAGACAAAGAAGAAATGCAATTTTCCCTGTCGCAAAAAGCAGAAATAGAGTGTGTGTGTGTGTGTGTGTGTGTGTGGAAGACAGAGAAAGTAGCATCTGAAAAGGAAACAGATACAGACTGTAAAGAAAAACACAGTAATTTCGGAAGAGATTGTAGCACAGGGTATGGAAAACAACTGGGAGGAAGAAATGCAGAGACGTCAGAGAAAGAGAAGGTGGAGGAGGCAAGACAAAGATGCAGCAGCACTGCCTCAGCCACCTTATCAAACCTTATTTCCTTTGAGTATGAGGAAGGAAAGAAAGAAGGGAAGAGAGAATGTTAGAAGAGGAAGGATTAATGAATGAATTAATGAATTAATGAAAGAAAAATAAGAAAAAATAGAGTAGGCAGGAAAGGAGGAAAACAAAGAAAGACAAAAGAAACAAACAAAGCTCTGTATCATTTGGCTTGGAAGATTCCACCAACTTTATATGCTCTTTTCTTCTGAGAGGTGTTTCAGAGCCTCTTGGGTTTCTTGTTTTGTTTTTGTTTTTGTTGTTGTTGTTGTTGTTGTTTTTTTTATCTCTGCAGCACAATTTGTATTCTTATTCTCTTTTTTTGTGATTTATCATTTTGATGTGGATGCTACACAACACAAAACTGGAAAAAGAAGAGTGAAGAGACACTGGAGGAGAACCTGAAAGCGAGGCTGAGACAGAAAATTGATTTAAAGAAACACGAGAGACGAAAGAGAGAAGTGGAATGAGTCAGAGAGATAGATAGGAAAACAACAAAAGGACAACAGAGAGCATGGGGGGGGGGGGGGGGGGGGGTTGGCCTTCTATTCCTGGTGGCTCCTGCACTGTGTCTGGAGGGCCAATCAGAGAAATGTCAGTGCATTAATCAGCTGTTTATGAGGATCCATTATATGACCGGGAAACAACCAGGCAGAAAGCTTCTCCCACCTGGGAGAGGGAAAATTAAAGCGATTAATTAATGAGAGCAGCCGCTGGGACAGAGTCGTTGTGAATAGCACAGAAGGGTCCGTGCACGAAAAAATTAACAATTTGTGGCATAATTGACTACCTGATTTAAAGAGCCTCGAGTGCATCATTAGCTTTGTCAGCCATTGAACTTTACCTTCTCCTGCAGTGTGTAGTCAATACATTTGGTACCTGTGCAAAAAGTCAATGAGTCAATATGTTGGTACGTAAGTTGTAGTATAGCATTACCAGTTAATAAAGCATTTATTAATGCTGTATATATCAGTTATAAACCATTAGAAGGAAGAAGTTTTGGGTTGCCGGTTTGTTAAAAATCTCCAATCTACATGAAATATTAATTATAAGGTTATCATTAAAATGTAACTTTTTAATAAGTCTTTAAGTCCACAGTTATTACCGGTGTTATTAAGTTGGCAATAAACAATCATATTTATAGATTTTTATATAAATTGAATTTGTTAAAAATGGATGTTGTGCAGCTATAGAAGGTCAGATCGATAGAACCATTGATAAAGGAATGGAAAGTGGTACCAAGATGTTTTTTAGCACATGTGATGGAACTTCAGTTGACTGCAGTGGAAACCAAAGGTGACACAAACATAATATAGAATATATGATATAACTGTGTCTTGAGCCTTGAAATGCTGCAGGAAACGTGGCTGTGTCGTTGCCGTTCGTTGCTGTGTTCTCATTCAGCATGTCCTCTGCATCATCGAGCGATTAAGTCCTAACATGCTCCGTGTGATGAAAAGAGAGGTTTTTGCGTGTGATGATTTCTTATTCTTTTTAAAAAAATCATGTTTGCCATCATGGCAGCGAAACATTCAATCTAAAGCCGTGTGCGAGTGTGAATGATTGAAAAAATACGCAGGGCGATGAAGGCCAGAGATCAATTATGGACTCTCGTCTTTTATCTGTCCTCTCTGTTTGCCTGGCCTCTCTTTTTTTTCTTTGTCTCTCTACAACCTGTATTTTATTCCTCACATCATGCCGTCTCCCCCCACAGGTCTCCCTCCTCCTCCTGCCATCGCTAAGAGAGGTTTGAAGACTAGAGGCAAGCAGAAACTCCCAAGCCATCATACATATTCCATTCTCATTCACTCCCTAGTACTAAATTTAAATATGTAATATTATATAATATTGCTTTCTCTGGCAACCTGCTGTGACCGAACTGAGACTTACAGTATCCGTAAAATAAACCGCACCATAGTGTGTGAGCTCTAACAGTGGCATGCAAATATACCGTATAAGCTATTTAATACATACTACCTTTGTGAAGGTTATTATGTTAAAGTTCTTGAAGTTGCGTCCTGTGTAAAGTAATTTAAACTCTTTGGTAGTTTTTAAGATTTTACTTAAGGGTTCTTAATCTTGATATTTAATTCTGTAAAACACCTCAGGTCTAAATCCAACCCCAATTCCAAAAAAGTTGGACGCTCTGTAAAACATTAATAAAACAAAATGTGATAATTTCCCAATCCTTTTTGACATTCAATTCAAATTAAAACAGTACAAAGATAATATATTTAATGCTGTATATCATTAACATCATTGATATTTTTTAAAAATATATGCTTATTCTGAATTTTATACCAGCGACATGTTTAAAACAAGTTGGGACAGGAGCAACAAAAGACTGGGAAAGTTGTGGAATGGTCAAAAACACCTGATTGGAACATTCCACAGGTAAAGAGGTTCATTGGTAACAGGTGATATGATGATTGAGTATGAAAGGGGCATCCTCAAAAGGCTCAGTCCTTCACAAGCAAGGATGGGGAGAGGTTCACCACTTTGTGAAAAACTGTGTGGGCAAATAGTCCAACAGTTTAAGAAGAACGTTTCTCAACATGGAATTTCAAGGAATTTGGGTATTTCGCCATCTACAGCCCATAATATCCTCAAAAGATTCAGAGAATCTGGAGAAATCTCTGCACGTAAGGGGCGAGGACGAAAACCAACATTGAATGCTCGTGACCTTCGATCCCTCAGACGACACTGCATTAAAAACCAACATGGTTCTATGAAGGATATTACTACATGGGCTCGGGAACACTTTGGAAAATCATTGTCAGTAAACACAGTCCGTCGCTGCATCTACAAATGTTAAGTTAAGAGTTAGTTTAAGTTAAGGAAGTTAAGACTCTACCATGTAAAGTGCAAGCCATATATCAATAACATCCAGAAACGCTGCAGACTTCTCTGGGTTCATCTGAGCTCATCTTGCTAGACTGACGCAAAGTGGAAAAGTGTCCTTTGGTCTGACGAGTCCACATTTCAAATAGTTTTTGGAAATCATGGCCGTCGTGTCCTTCGAGCTAAAGAGGAAAAGGACCATCCAGATTGTTACCAGCACAAAGTTCAAAAGCCAGCACCCGTGATGGTATGGGGTGTGTTAGTGCCCATGGCATGGGGAACTTGCACATCTGTGATGGCACCATTAATGCTGAACGGTTCATACAGGTTTTGAAACAACATATGCTTCCATCCAGAGTCAGACAATGTCTTTTTCAGGGACGTCCCTGTTTATTCCAGCAGGACGATGCCAAGCCACATTCTGCGCGTCTTACAACAGTGTGGCTTCAGAGTAAAAGAGTGGGGGTACTAGCCTGCAGTCCAGACCTGTCCCCCATTGAAAATGTGTGGCGCATTATGAAGCGCAAAATACGACAACGGAGACCTCGAACTGTTGAAGTCATATAACTGTGCCTATTCATCTTAGGATAAATAAAAGTCATTACCAATTGAAACTGTGGTGTAAAGTGCTGCATATGGGTCTCACCTCGACCCGTTACAATAACAAGCAAGAATGGGACAGAATTCCACTTACAAAACTTCAACAATCAGTGTCCTCTCTTCCCAAACGCTAACCGAGTGTAGTTGAAATAAAAGATGATGTAACACAATGGTAAACACGATCCTGTCCCAATTTTTTGTTGCAGGCATCAAATTCAGAATGAGTGTATATATCTTTGAACTGTATTCAATTACATTTAAGTTAAAAAGGGTTTGCAAATCATTGCATTCTGTTGTTATTGACATTTTACATAATCTCCCAACTTTTTTAGAAATGGGGTTGTATTAGGGATGAGTTAGTATCCGTATCCGTACTCAGAATGGGCAGAAGTGCTGAAACGCATGCACAGCGGGGTGCTACTGAAATTGGAAGTGGGTGTGACTGACTCGAAGTTGTTAATTTAAGCCTGAAATTGATATGGGTCGATCAAAAGTTGCTTTCTCTATCTTTTATTAGAAAACTATTTACAGAACAGCCTCAGAATTGAGCTTCAGATCAATACTTTTTTATCACAAGAGTAAAAGAACTTTGTAGAGAACAAGGTTTTAATAACTAGAATGAACAAAATTCACACAGCTACCCAATTACGAGTACGAACAGCAACACGTTTTGCTTGGATGATCTAAATATCTCATAATATCTGTTCTAGTTTATTATATTGTTCTGTTTATGTATTTTTTAAATTCTATTTAGGAGGCATTCGTCCGATAAGATCGAGCCGTGCTGCAGTCCTTGGTGATGTCACAGCTCAGGAGAGCACTGATTGGTTGGAGATGTTGTGGACTTTTGCGGCCAGTTTGGTAGCTCCTGATGATGAGGAGGAAGGTATTCACCAGCTAACTGAAACCCTCACATGTAAGAGAACATCACCTCTCACTTATTAACCATTTAACGATGAAGATGATTAATAACTAATATTGTAAATAAGATGTTAGCCCTGACATCTTATTTCATGCACCAAATCATGAGTGAAGCATTTTAATATTATTATATCAGCATGTGAACATATTCAAAAGCAACCTACATTGTCTCAAACTCATCACATATATATTCTGAAACCAGGTGCTTGGATGCTCTTAATCCATACTGTGTGGATAATAGTAATGATAGAGCTGTCAGAATGTAACCATTCACTGACTAACACAGTTATAATTAATATAATGTCCCCTTTAACCCGCTAAATTGTGGAAATGCATTAGGCATCAAATAAACTCCCCATCTTATCTTGTTCATCCAATTATCAGAACCAACAGCCCATTAAAAATACTGTTAATTAACTGTAGTAAGAACTTAAACTTGAGCGCTTAATGCGTATTTCACAATGCTTCAACGACAATTAATGGGTTTCATTAATGAATTCAGACTGTTATTGTAGCCTACCATGGCAATAAAAAGCATCTAATTTACAGTGGCTGAGGTTCAAGGACAAAACAAAAGCAGAAGAAAAAGAAGAAATCATTCCTTCTATCCAGGCAGCCTAATATTTATTGCTTGCTTGGCACGTCAGCCAAGAAACTGTGGCCATTTTTGAATGATAAGAGCCATTTCTCTGAGAGAAGTGGTTACAATCACAGTATTCTAGTTTGCCCACCCTTAATATTTATATTTGCAAGAATGATGATTGATTTAGCGCCTCATTTTCTCTTCCTGTCCTTCAGCTTTCCACTCAGAGGAGCTCTGAACAAGAGGGTTGTGGAGAGAGGACAACAATGGACAAGAAAGTATGAAGGGCTCGAGAGAGGAAGCGGAGGCAAAATGTTTCTGACGGAAGCAGGAGAGAGGATGTGAAGTAACAGAAAGAGGGGGAGGACGTATCACAATTATGTTTCTGTTTGTTTGTCTGTCTGTTGTTAACTAGATCTTGATGAATAAAAACTGCCCATTTGAAACCTTTGGTTTGGTTTCTTTTCCAGAGTGTAATTACACCATTATAGTCTTTAACACTATCTGCATTCTGTACACTATTTTCTGGATCTGCTCTAAACATTTGTGAGAAGTACCTGTATTTATTTGTAAAATATAACCAGAATTTGAAGGTTATAGGGGGCAGCATATCACCAGACAAACCCCAACTGCTTTCATTATACTGTCTGCTGTAAGTTAGTTGTCTTGGGCTGTTAAATCTTTGGTTGTAGCTACAGTGACTGTTAGCTTGGTTAGCAGGGGAGCTAGTGGGCCTACTGCCCAGTGAAGTCCGCCTAGATCACCACATTTCACATTTAATCAGATACTGAAGTGGTGACACAAATCTTGTGTGCCCACCTTGCAATTATGGTGATTGTATAGATCATAGACTACAACTAGTCAAGTTGTAGTTATGATGTATTATTATGGATAGAGATTAAAGACTTTCTTTAATGAAATTCACAAGGTAGAAAAAATGTTTATAAATAAATACAGTATCATCTGCATCTATCTGCATAATGAGTACCATAAATTTTGGTATATTCTTATGCAAATAGCCTAGCCTACTTCATACATTTGTTTAAGTAGAATTTTAAGTGCACGGCTTTTACTTGTAACAAAGTATTTTCTATACTGTATTATTTATATTTTAATTAAGTAAAAGGTCTGAGTACATCTCACATTTTACCTGACCTGGATGAGTGCATGCAAGTCCACAGAGAATGGGCGAGTACAGTAAATATTTGATTACAAGTAAAAGTAAAGTATTAAACATTAAGGTATTGAACAAAAGTACAATAGTATCAGAAAATGTGCTTAAAGTAGCAGAAGTAAAATATTCATTATGTAGAATGCATTGACATATAGGCAGGTGGGACCTATTTTAACTACTTTGTGTATCTTTGGGTAGTATGCTCTATAAAATATGCATCATATTTTATGAACTGGTCATATGTTTTGTATGTAAAATCTACATGTAAATATGTATATTTAATATAATATAGCTGTGACATTCCTATATTTCTAGTATGAAACTTAAAACTTAAAATTCAACTTAATGTAAGTACAATGCTGCAGTTGTGCACATCAGGTTGTGTACAAAACCAACTCCCTTTCATTTAAATAAAAAATATGTGCATCTGTCATTTCTGATAATCTTGTTGTCTACAGACTCAAACAGAAACAATGGTATCATACAAATGGTTTAGATTAATGTTTAATTAAAATGAGTCAGCTTGCAATCAGATTTGAATGTGTTTCTGTCGTAATGAAATTGTCACAAAATTAAAATGAAATTATAATGAAATCACAACTTTATTACAGCTCTAATGGAGCTTTAACCACATCGTAGTGAGCATGTCAGTCTAGCAGAAGATCCCAGGGAGTTGATTTGGTTACATAATTACATTATCATCTTTTCAGAGAAATATATTTTAATAGAAATCATATCAGACATTTTTTCTTTGTCTCATCTTGTCTCATATTATATTGGCCAAGAGATAAATGTGATTAATGAGATAAACAAAGCATCAACCTTGGAACATGTGAAGTTTTGGCTTTTCCTGTTTCTCTGTGGAGATGCTAATGAAAGCAAATCATCTCATCACTGTTTAGGTAAATAAACTGGAAATGAACATCACTTCCATAATGGTTTGTTTGGGAGCTGAGCAGCATCCAATGATTTTGCACAAAATTATAGGTTAAATGATGATCTATAAATAACCTGTTTGGATTGATTGTACAGACAAAATTAAACAAAGTGATGCAGTTTGGAAAACTGGATTGTATTTTTTTTTAAATGTAAGGATCACTTTTCTGTAACACACACAGTTTGGAAAATACAAAATGAGAAATTAAGTTAGATGGAAATATTAATACCACTCTTGTATCTGTGCACTAAAGAAGCTACTGCCAGCTAACTTAGCTTAGCCCAGGGAAACAGTTAGCCTAGTTACTTCCTGGAGTCTGGTCGTCAGTGTGTCGATTTCAGACTTTGTTTGTTGCACAGATTAAACAAATGAGTTGTAATGCATTTAGAGGTGCACTTAGAACCAAGCTAGCTACAAACTTGCATTAACAGTTAGCTTAATATTGAATTGCCAGACATGATATTGAGGCATTGATCTTCTCATCTGACTTTTGACAAAAAGAGCAAATAAATGTTTTCTTTTTTTCCAAAGTGGTTAACTATATATAAAATGCATGGATGCTGATATTATATTATATTATATTATATTATATTATATTATATTATATTATATTAACCCATTGTAGCTGCCAACAGCAATAATGTCTGAAGCACTTTTATATGAGTATTTTTATTGGAATATTGGGTCTACCACAGTAGAGTCACAGTAGAAATGAGAGGAGCCAGGATGGAGAGGTGTACTAACTACATGCAGGGGAAAGATCCTTGTTCTGCCCAGGGTGTGCTGGCAGAATTATAAGTCAGCTGACAAGCTGAAAAGCTTGATGTTGCTCTTCTTTTCTCCAATTACACATCTCAAATACATGCATACAGCATTTAACCACCAGAAAAAATCAAATCAAATAAGATTTTAAAGAAAACATTACAAGATAAGCAATGTTCTCCATCAGAGAATATTGATAAGCATCGCTCTGTCTTACTGAAAGGTGATTGCTGTGTCAGCTTTCAAAAGTTTATTCCACTAGATCGCAACAAAAATCTCTCCATTTACAGCACGAAGAAATGAGGTTCAACATCCACTGTTGTTGTTTTCATTACTGGTATTAGAATGTAAATGGTATTCAATTTCATCAACAAGATAATGTGATGGGGTAAGGGCTGTTAATCTTTGGATAATTGACAAAAAAATACACACACACACACACACACACACACACACACACACACACACACACACACACACACACACACACACACACACACGCCTTTAGATTCCCGGCAGTAAAAGCCATGAATAATGGATCTTAGTTTTCCCTGGCCTGAGGGAGAAGCTTTTAAACATAATTTGTTGCGTTAATTTATTTACCCAACCTGGCAACCCTGGCCCTCAGGCTATAGGTGCCTTACACAGCACTCAACAACACTGGGAGGTGTACATATACACACACACATGAAAAAGTGCACATGACATGCACACATGTATTGTTGTCACATATTCTTGTATGTCCTTTATGAAACATCCATCTCAATCTGTCTGTTTCACACACCCACAAAGAAAGGTGTTACTGTCAAATATTAAATGATGGTGCGGTGATAACAGATGTCACCACCAGTCTGCCAGTGTCCCATCGAAACCATTTATCTTCAAGAAGTGTATTTCTGAGAAGTTAATTGTCACACTTGATGGATTTCATTTTGGGAAAGTTTCAAAAATGTTCAGTCAACAGAGAGTAGACTCATTCATTTACATAGCAACAGTCAAGTGAAGTAGTTACATGTTTCAGAGTTGCACGTCTACACAAAAACATGCTCACTGTGCTCAAGTACAAGTCAAAACGAGTTGATCCATGAAATCAGAGGATAAGAACCAGCAACCTTCTCATGAGGGGTGCATTGTATCTAAAAGAAAACAAAAATTAAACTAGCTGCTCTAGTGTCAGAATGCAACAATATCTACATTTTCAGTATGTTTTATAATGACAACACAAAAAATGTATAACATTTGAAAACTAAAGCCAACGTGCCATAAAACATCATCACTGTGCTCTAAAAACAGAACAACAAAGCTTCAAAGATTCAGCACTTAGATGAAATGACAGGTTTACATACAGAACATCATGAACACACATTGCTCTGGCTCCACTTATGTTTCGATATGAGACTGTGGCCTTTTTTATCTCCTGTTATCTTCTCTCTCAGACATCCTTTAATTCCAAAACAGATTTCAGTGATCAGCAGTGCCACCAACGTTTGATCACGCTCACCCCATGATGAGTTTCATCGTGTTGCCAGGAAGTCCAGTCTGTGTTTACAGATAGTGTTTACAGCACTCTGGTTGGTCGCCCATGATCCTGCTGAGTAATAATCATAAGTTCAATAAGCTGTTTGCATACATCTTCAGAGCTGCATCATTAATAATCCTTGAAAACGTAATCAAACGCTAAGCACAAAAGCCAACATTTGACTGGATTATGAGTTTACAGGAGCCTACACACAGTGGCTAGTGCTACAGTAGCATACTGCTGTTATTAGTGTCCCAGCAGGAAATTGGGGGCTTTTCAAAACTAGATATTGATATCTAGGTTATTGCACAAAAATATTAAACCCTTAAATATAATTTTTGAGATCCAGAATTAAGTTTTATTATTATTATTAATAATAATAATAAATGTAGCCATGGTGAATGAAGGTGTAAATAGCCCAAAAAAAAGCTAATGTAATTGCAATGTAAAAGGAGAGGTTATAGTATGGTATGAATTGTGTCTGTTCTAACAATTCCTCTCAACAGGGGAAGACCAAACAGCCACGGGAACAGGCAGGCAGAAACCAGGAAGGGCAGAGACAGTTTTCGTTGTCGGGGACAGAAGGCTGTTGAATTTTCCAGGGCGGAGACGAGGCAGGAGAGTCAAGGACAGGCAGAGTCGGCAACGGGAGATCAGTCCGGGGATAATC
>JBBPCS010001042.1:0-15886 GCA_037974645.1 Hollardia meadi | reverse complement strand
TCTTGTGAAGCACTTTGTGACCTTGCTCTGTGAAAGGTGCTATACTAAATAAACTTTACTTACTTACTTACTTACATACAAAGTGACCATTCAACTACCTACAGTGCTTCAACTTAAAAAGCTAAATTTTCATATGCTGTAAGCAATTACAAGTCAACTGACTTCAACATTGTTTCATCTCTTGCTATTTCAACTGCAGTTCAACTTTCCTCATCTCTTACACCTCAACTGACAGTTATACTGCTTTTATGGTTATGATACTGACATTTCAGTGACTTTCATTGTCAGTTCGACTACTTTTAGTGTTTACATACAAACTGACAATTCAACTTCCTCCAGTAACGTTGAAGGTACATTTTCAAATGCTATAAACGGTTACAATTAAACCGACTTCATCTGCCTTTAGCTCAAACACTTCAACTACTAACGGCTGTAAATACTGAAATGACGCTTCAACTTCAACTGAAATCTCAATTACTTGCATCATTTACAGCTCAACTGACTGCCTTTAGTACTACTACTGCCTATAGTATTTACTCGTCAAGTGACGGTTCAACTGCTTTCATCTCTTACTCTGAAGTTGACAGTTCACCTACTTTCAGCTCTTACAAACTGACAATTCAACTACCTACAGTCCATGAACGATGAAAAAAAGGTACAGTTCAACTGATTTCAACTGCTTTTGGCTCCTACACTCCAACAGACGGTTTAAATGCTTTTAGCGCTTCAGCTACAATTCTCATAAAATATTTTACCAGGAAATGAAGTAATATTCAGCATAATTTTAACCTTGTTAAATTTTCTTCTGTAAATCGTTCCCTTTCTATTTTCTTTTAAATTAGAAAACCATCGTAGAGAACTTCATACTGAATCTGAGGAAACCAATATAACTCCTGACACCTCTACAGCATTAAAAAATACTGCTAGCGTGTCCTCGATGTTGCTTATTTAGTAGGTGATTTATGTCACTGACTGACGGTCCTCCAGGCAGATTTGAAGAGTCAGTGCATGAATGGAAACACGTCAGAGCCTTGCCAGTTTGTCCTCATTCCACTATATGAGTCTGTCTGTGAGTAGTAACAAAGTCCACTGTTTAACAGGTCCCTGTTTTAAAGGGCAGTTGTTATTGTAAGAAGGGTGAGCCTGTCTCTCTGTATTATGTGTTATGGGAGTTACAGAGTGGGGGAGGAGGAGGGGATCCGCTTCTGTCCCAGATGTTTACACCCCCAGCTCCAAGCTAGCCTCTATCCTTATTATCCTTCATATAGCCCCGACCACTAAATAAAGCCAGAACAAAAACTGCATTACGGTTGATATTTTACATGCATGTAAATGAAAAATGTTTTAAATACAATAAAACAAACAAATCGAAGAATAAAAATTATGTAACAACGGCAGCAATGGACTGATTCAGACAGTTCTCCCAAAATAGGAAACGTGTGGGCACAAATGAGGCTATACTGAAATGCCACCGAGTCTTCATCCACCTCATTATGGCAAGCTCCTGTTCACAGAGAAGTCTCTCCAGATATTCACATCTACATTGTCAACATCAGCGAGGATGTGCCAAATCCTTTTATCCAATTCTCTCTCGACAGTCTGTGTTTTCCCTCCACTCAAAAGCACACAACAAAGGATCCCCCTGTGATTGAATGTAAACACTGCTTTTGCGGAAGTCGCTGTTGAAGACTTGTAGTACATCTCACCTGGCACTTTTGTCCGTTTCGGCTGTAAATATCTTGAATTAAGTCATTCCAATAATTCAGGTTTTTTCCCCTGAGACCACCTCCTTTAACACTAAAATAAACATTATAATACAGAACATTAAGCTTCAAGATAAAAGACCACCAAATCTGAGTGGCTTACCATTTTGGGTAAAAAATTTCCTGGGGGGGAACCCTGTGGCAATCCACTTTCAATGATTAGAAACACCAAATATGGAGCTGTTGATGTATGGACATTTTTTTGGAATAAGCTATGAGTCACTACAGCTTAATGCATCTGTAGGTTTAACTTATTAGGGCTGGCGCTTGAGAGGTTTTCAATATATTGGGTTTTTAATTAATTACTTTTATGTTGAAATATCTGGGCATGTGTTGGGAAGATTCAGATTTGCTTCCTGCAGACATCCAGAAAACCTCTGGATTTATGGGACTTTTTACATTGATGTCATTATTCAAATCACGTTGTGTCCCTAAAAAAAGTAAAATAGCTGGCTGACAGATGATGTTACTGCGGGCACACTGAGCTCCAGGCAAGAGGATGAGAAAAACTAAAACAGTTCCAGTCAGAGGTCATCAACAAAACCATATGATACCTGCACGGCTGTAAGCTGCTTAACTTCATTTGTAAATTCTCGCCCTAAGCTCTTCAGTCTGCGGTTGGTTTCTCTGATTGCATTGTCAATATGGTTGAAATCACCCAGACAGGCCTGCTGTTGACTCCTCTTCTCACTGATTTAGCCTCAGTGTTTACAACTGCTGCTTGGTTTCACCGATGTCACTGAACATTAATCAAGTTGAGGGACAAGATGTGAAGAAACATAAGCAGAATTTCATGTAGAAATGAGCGCCCGAAACTGTGCACTGCACCACCTGATGCACATAAACACAACCTCCGCTGTGGCACTCCACCCACCTCTGCACAGTTATGTTGATTTGGAGCCAGGAAATTACAAAACAGGCTCAAGAGCAAAAGAAAAAAAACCCATTTGACTTGACGCCCAGCGAAAATGGCATTATGACAGCATTAGTGCTACCACTGGCATGAAATGAAGGGGCGACATCTCATCTAAACACAGTACCTTTTACCATTCAAAACTCAAGGCATAAGTAAGAGAACATCTAACTTTATTCATGGGAAATTGGAGTCATACAACATCTAATGCAAAGGGTAAAATCAGCAATTAAACTTACAAATTGATTCAGTATCATTGAAAACGGACTCGTGATATTCAAGCGAGTGTAACTGATGTGATTGCAAAAGATGGAGGTACATCAGACAACTTCAAGCAGGTTCTAACTCGATTTATTTTATGATTCACTTACACTTCTGATCATATTACAAGTGAAACCAATTATGCTCCGTGTACAGACAGCCTGTGAGAGGAGTAGCATGGGAGCATGAAAATTGCAGCAAATGGTCTACAAACACGCTGTAATTGTAAAGAACATTAAGCAACGGATCTTTAACAAGGAGTCTTCCGAGGGGAAAACACTAACGACCCATTTTCTCCAAATGACTTAATTATGGTTGCTTAATTGTCAGCAGCGACAGGGCAGCTGCGCCCAAAACACCAGAGCTGACGACGGACTGAGATTCACCCCGGGGCAGGAGGAAATCAGTCTTACTTAAAGCCTGAAAAGTCACAAACAATAAACAATCCTAGCACAAGTACTGGATAACATTTATACAGCTGAACTCCCAGCATGCAACGCAGCAGCGAGAATGTCCGCCACAGGGCGGGGGCTTGGGCTGTGAAATCTCATATGGGTGCTCTCTTATCACTCAATAATTCGATCAGGGTGCAACGCGGGGGAAATCTAATGACAAAGAGGACGAGGCCACGTCCGCTGCTTGGCGTGCTGCGGGAGGAGATCAAATCGGCAACAGCTGCTGTTTCCGGTTGTTTAATGGCTTTAAGAGAAGTGTGCATACATGTAACACACTAATCATCAAGACCTCATGTAAAAAAAAAGTACAGTTTATAACTACTTACAATCAGTTTGTGATGTAAAATTCAAGCACTTTCAAGGAAGCTAAACCAACAACTCCCAGACTCTCTAAGACTTTATCATCACATCTAAATTGTTACCACAAATGCAACAAATGTACTGTATATTGTGTTTTTTTTATCATCATTATTCAATGACAGTGGACGAACATATATGACCGACGGGATTGTTTCATTTCAAATATTAAAAGATGTTTTTGGTTTGCATGAGTCATTGTGAAGATGACGCACCAGATTATGTTGAAAAAGGATTATATTTAAACCCAAGCGTATTCCTCACATTGAAAACATAATGGTTAAAACAGAGCATTTTTCCAAAAACAGACATCAAATCACACGCTTGTGAAGACGTCTCTTCTCAATGTTCATGATGTAACCAATGTGACTGTAAATATCTCTCAATCACAGTTGGCTGGATTCTGTTCTGTTGCACCCTCTGGTAACGTGGACCCATCTGTTCAGCTCTTTCTACAATAAACCCATCCAAAACACACACACACACACACAAACACACTGCCCTCTCCCCATCCTTTTTCTATACGACTTCATCTATCAGTGACAGCTGAGTCCGCGTGGCTGTCATGCATTTTTGGCCTCCGTCACAGCAGTGTGATAACTGCACATCCTAATAAACACCATTCACCTGACTGACTGACTGACTGGCTGGAGGCCCAAACATGGTACATTTAGTAAAAAAAAAAAAAGCAGCTCTAATCTCCAGAGAAATGTAAGAAAGGAAAAAACAACCAGCTTGTGTTTCCTTCTCTGCATTCTCTTACTATTCTGTTCTCTGGAGTACAAACACCCTCAAGGACTTGTGACCTTTTACTTAACTTTGAGACAATCGCCATTCATTTCGACACACAGGGGCATTCAACCTCACCAAGGGGGAAATGACTCTGAAGGAAGAAATGCTTTAAACAAACTCATTCATCACATACTCAACCTACAAGAGTGTATTTTATTGAGTGTGGGGACAATCTGTGCTTATTTTGTCTTTAAACATGTGGTGTTGATTGTGATTAAAATCGTTTATCTTGATGATTTGAGGAACATTTAGATTTTTTAAATTATCAGATTCTGTCCTTTTTTTTTCTTTTTTTACAAAATTAGCTTTTAATTTCAAGTCTAAGAGGCATTTTTAAAGAATTCAGATGTTTCCAGGCAATATGCGGAAATAAATTGCCACAAAATAAGTGTTCCCAGCACACAAGGTGTCCTCTTCCAATTTATTATTTTGTATGAGGAACAGTTAGAAATAACTAATAGGATATAGATTAATACAGGCATTTTTATTTTCAGTTACTTCAGGGATACCATTAATATTTTTTTATTATCAATATATCTGACACTTATTTTTCGATTCATCATGTAATTGTTTTGTCTATTAAATGTCAGAAAATTGTAAAAAAAAAAAATTCCAAAATAATTTCTCAGAGCCCAAAGTGACTTCAAACTTCAAATCCCATATTTTGTCTGAACCACTGTCTTAAACCCAAAGATAGGCATGTACAATTAAACAAAACAGAAAAAGAGGAAATCCACATCTTGGAAAAGATGGAAAATACAGAAAGTTTGGCTTAATTTTGTCAGCTGACAAATCATCTGAGCAATATTACAAACTGCAAAATTCAGAAGTAGGAATGGGTGTTGAAAGGTGTTTAAAAAATGGCACAGAGGATGTGAAAACGTTTTAAAAGATCGGCCTGAACTGAAAGTGAGTTGACCCGGGCAGTGGTGTGTAAAACATCAGAATTGATTTGTTCATGGTCAGTGTGTGCATGCAGCTCTCTGTGTTTGTCACTGTGCAGGGTGGGGACCCATGCTAAAGAGCCACTAGGACACATTGGATCTCCCTGTGGCTGATGCAACCTCGTGGCAAAACTTAGCTCTGGAGGTCATGCATCGCCTCAGCCAAGGCGAGGTTTCCTCCCCAGGCTTTCTCCCGCCTTCCTCTGAGAATAAAAGAGGCCAACCTTGTGAATCCCGCTGGCTGACGTAAATGGGCTGCAGTTAACTCACATCCTGTCTGCGCTGGTCAGAGAAGCCGCAGGCAAACCGTTGCTCCACAGCTCACTGAACCCCCCGGGACTGCTTGCACCTCATCCCTAACTGGTCAGGACACTGTGTCCTGGCTGTAGGGACTTCAGAAAGATCTAGTCTGCATGACAAGCTTACAGAGTAGTGGACCATGTCTTCAAACGGGGAAGCAGGACTGTATCAGCTGAATGACGACAGTTCAGTTCTAGCCTTTAGTAATTGGATAATCAGCCCTTGAGAGGTAGACATCATATGACAGAGGCATACGGTGTAGATGTGCTTAAGACTACTTGGAGTGAAATCATCTGAGTCTTGTAAAGTTATGTAATGAAATCGACCGTATCTACATGAGCACATGGTCAAGTGGAGAAGCATTTTTGCCACAGTGTAGTCATTGAACAGTTGTGTTCATGTGACAGCTCTGCAGTCTTTTTACGTTATTCCTCTTGTCTCTTACGTGTACGGAGTCATGAAGCCAGAGGTTAAAATTTTTTTTAAAAAAAATACATTAAAGTTAATTATTTTCAATTTGCATGGAAGAATCTTTTCCTCAAATTGAACCCTGGATGAACTGCCATCTTTACACTGACTTTATATCTAGTCTCCAATTTTACAGGGACTACAGAGGATGGGGATACCAGGCTCAAAATTTTTTATATTTTTTTAGTATTTCAACGGTGGTTGAGTGATGCTCAAGTGCCACTTGAACAGAGACAAATGTAAAACTATTTACACACCATCCTCAGCAACTTCAACGTGTATCATAAGCCCTTTTTATTGCCACAACGAAGACCCTTCTCTTAGCTGCTAACTGCTGCTAGCTGCTTTTAAATCTCCCGGTTTGGGGTCGCACACAAACCATGTCTACAAAACGTCACAGCCCTGTCTCGCTGTTACTACCTCCATTGCCGTCTCAGAGGCAGAACAACTTTGATCCCCCATTACGCCTCTGTTACGTTTATACAGACGGCGAGGCGCAACAAGCCAGCATTGAATGGGCTGTGTAAAAGGGGCTAAAGCATCATGCCAGAAAAGGGGTGAAAATTAGCATGTCCACCTATTGTAGGTGTCTTGGACACACAAAAGCCAGATGTTAGCAGGTGTTAGTGGGTTTTTTTGTCCGGTGTGAAAGGGACAAAACTCATAGAAAACCAAACTTTGTTCCTCTATGCCTCTGCTGTTATGTAACAGGTCATTCTGCTGCAAGGTGGAATGCTTTCACCTGTGTTGGGGGGAGCAGCCTCACTTTCAGCACCAAGCCTATTGCCATCTCCATTGGAGGATCATATTTGTGCCTCAGAAAGGCAGAGAAAAAGGACCCTCATTGACTGGCACACAGTAGCTGGCAGGTTACGCAATGGCGACGAGCAGGAGGCAACGACTCAAGAAATGATGTTACATAACTGTCAAGGCACATTCACACAGCCCACTGGGCAGCCAAGTGGAAAACAGGGTACTCTAGTGTTGACAGAAAAGAGGGGAAGAAAAAAAAAAAAGGTATTGTGTGGATGTTTGGGGTAAAAGTGGGATTGAAAAAAAGAGGTGTGTGGGAAACGCATCGTCAGGCTGAGTGGACGAAGGTATTCTGCCTCGCTGGGGAGGACAAACGCGCACAGAGACAGAAAAAGCTTTGTGTGTATAGAGATGTCGCTTCTCATTATAATGCATGAGGCACTTTGAGAGTCTCCGCTTAAATAAAGGCGAGCCATCTCACCCCATTTCCCCAAGTCCTCGCAGCTAAAAGGAAAATCAGGGGAAGAGGAATTTTGGGACCTGAGGCAAGAGCAAGTGACTGAAGAGGAGGAAAGGGAGCCAGAGTGAGAGAAATTGGTGAATGAAGAGAGAGAAAGAGAAACACACAGCAGAGCACCGTTAGTTCCCATTAAGTTCTCATTTATTCACTTAGCTGCACAAAGATGCATTGCTCCCATTTGTCAGGCACAAGAGTTGAATCGGGGTCTGGAGCTGGGAGACTTACTGAGCCATGCGGTGTTGTGTCCTGCACGGATCACACGCTAACATTGTATTTCCACTGGGCCTGGTCACATGTCAGCCAACAGTCCCTGGTGTATTCTAAGCACCTCTGCACCGCAGGGAACCGACAGATGTGAGGCCCACGATTTGAACGCTGGGAATTCGAACCCAGCTAAACCTACAATTGAAAAGAAAGTAGCATGTTCACATTTTAACGCCAGCAACAAGCGCCGTTTCCTGCACTTAAGGTTGCAGGAAACTCCACAAGTCAAGTTTGGCTTTAGTGGCGATGAAATTGAACCATCACCATCTTGAAACAGCTGCCCATTAAAGTAACGAACGGAAAATAATAAAACCATTTCCCTGAAACCCCAAAAAAGTTCACCCCCCCCAGACTGTGGCTCACCACCGCCATGTGAAATGACGTTCTTTTGCAGAAATAAAGAGGCTAATGCTGAAATGCCTTTGCCTGTTAAATCCAATATTGGACAACACCAGCTGGAGGGCCAGGTGGGTAACTGCAGGGTGGGCCAATCACTGCTCTACGTAGCACACCACGAACCGCCACCGCAAGAAGGAGAAATGGGAGCAAAATGGGACGGGAAATAGACAATTTTCTCCATCAATAACACATGTCTTGGTTTAGAAGCAGGGGATTTTTTTCCCCACTTTAAACCCACTTTAACTGTTCTGCAGACCTGAAAATTTCACCTCGAGTAGGATTTCTTGCGTCTCTGGAGAGGAGGATGTATGTAGGTGGAGCGGCTGAGCTCATTCTACAGTATTTGAAATCCATCACTGACATCATGTTGATGCTTCAGGCTGTGGGCAGCAGAGCAGGCCAAACTTTTTTTTTCTCCCACCCTGACCTCTCCCATGCCTCGTCATACATTTCACAGCCTCCTGTGACTGAAACTTTAATTTCACTTGCTCCCCATCCTCTCTGGTTTTGACGTGCGTGTGCAGCTAATTCCACCCTGTGCCGTTTCACAGTACCCG
This sequence comes from Hollardia meadi, assembly GCA_037974645.1. NCBI lineage: Eukaryota > Metazoa > Chordata > Actinopteri > Tetraodontiformes > Triacanthodidae > Hollardia > Hollardia meadi. Next base: position 7,140 of record JBBPCS010001042.1, on the reverse strand, counting down.
TGCATCATCCTCGACTCAGCCCGTGGCACTCACCGCCCATTAAGACACACCCCAACCAAAAATAACTCCACCAGGATGGATCTCAGCACGTTACGTAAAAAAAAAAACCCAAAAAAACATACATCACAGAGGAGCTGTGACTCACTCGCTGCAGCAAATTAAGGCTAGGACACAAATAACTACTCAGATATGCATAAAATCTGCATCATCTGAGGGAAAATAAATCTTATTATCTTATTATTCTAATTATTGCCGTGCCACAGTGACTCTCAGGACCCGTAGGATGAGCAGCAGCTGTGAGGTTTGCTGCCGCTCCTGTTATGTAAGAGGACTTCCATCCACTCGCATAATTGATTTTGACCCCCGTGACAGCTCCGATGTGCGCTGTGAAGTGTAGGAAAGATCAGCACCGAAGAACGAATATTTTGTTCCCAAGCATATGGGACCAAAACATAAACACAAGATTACTCACGGTTCAATGGGACAACACCATGTTCCCTAAAAATAAACTGAGCACGTCGCGCAATCTTCCGATTCAAAGCAGCAGCGTAAATTTTTGTTTATCTTCCTGACCTGAGCTCCTTTAATCCTCTGCTTTGCTCTTGTCTGTGTGCTCTTCTTTCACTATAAACATCTGTTATGCTAAATATTAGATGTCATCGCCGTGGCTCATTGTGACTGAAAGCTCTTTGCTCCAAATGAGTGTTTTTCTTTTACCATCTTTGTTTACAAGGATGCAAAAGATTACATGTTTACAGGTTTTCATCCCACTGACGCAGCACGACTCTGCGCTCCTCTGTGAGTGGGCAATCTCAGCATATGGCGTTTCTGCACTCTTGGCAAGAGGGCTTCCATCAGCAACGCTCCAAATCCAACTGCCATGCTTGGATGTTTACCAAACACAACAAATTAAAAAAAAGGCACAGATCAGTGTCAAGATATGATAAATCTTTTTTTTTTTCAGTTTTGTGAATTAAATTCAGACGGAATGTTTTCTTTCTCATAGATTAAAAGCATTTTATGTGTCATAAAAAGTACACATTTATGAAATATTTGCTCTTTACTCTTTTGTTTACACTAAACCCTTTGCCTGTTCAGCTTTTTTTTTGTCTCTGTCAATCATTTACACTGCCTACAACTCTTTCCCTAAAAATGTCTAATAGAAGGAATTCTGTTTGGGAAATTAAGAAATTATTCCCACTGCTGAACAAAACGCCAAAATGAATATTGAGGTTTATGGATCCAGTAATAAGCTACCGTCAAACATACTCCACAAAAATACTTTTAATGCATGTTGTAGATAGTGTTCAAAACAGAGTGCGTGTATGTTAGTTAGAGCATTACATTCAAAACTTCATTTGAAAAGCAGGCATTTTTAGTACATGGAAGTTAACACAGCATAGCTGAATTCAAGCTGTGTGAAACGTTTTTTTGTTTTGTTTTTTGAATGAATGGGCATTAACTGCTTTGTATCCGAACACACACACTGTTCATAGCATTTGCAAATTAAGGCACTATAGCATTACAAAAACAGTGTTGTCCCAAAAACAGAGAAGCCCTGTCATGAGTATCTTTGGGGAAAAACGAGCGGGATCAAAACCCCTAAAAGTAATTTCAAAACCCGAGACGAAATAAAGCGGCCATCACTCACCGAAATACACCGTCTTGTCACACTTTGGGCACTTTGAAGCCATGTCGCGATGTGTTGTTGTTGTTGTTGTTGTTGTTGTGAGTCGAGTGAAAGTGGTCTGTTTTTGTTTTGCGGCGTCCACTTTCTCTTCGTCCACCCGGCTCTCTCCTCTCTCAGTCCACACAGCAAGTGTCCCGAAGAAGCAGGGAGCATCTATTCAGTCAACGGCTGCTCATTTACATAGCCTCGCCCCCCGCCACGATGCCCGTCCGCGTGCCTCGTTCACGTGTTGTGGGAAATGTCGCAACTTGACAGATAACGTCGAGGAAAAACTGGTAGAAAGACTGAAATTTTTCAAGTTGAGCTGAAATGAAAAATGCCTTTTAAGCCGTTTTAGATCACGCCCACTGTCATATTATGCCCCTTTATATTATGTCTTTATTTTTCTAATTTTTCTGCAGTTTTTCTAAAAATCTGAAGTTTTCTTTTCTTACATTAGCTAGAGCCAATAATATCATGACATCCACCCATCAATCAATCTTCAACTATTAGCGGCAAGAGCTTATTACCACTAAGCTTAATGATACTTAATAATGAGCTTAATGAATCTAGCTTAATATTTCATGTAAGTTTCATTGATTACTGTACAGCTTTAGTCCTATTTGTTGCTGAAGTAACCGCTAACCGCTAACTGTAGTGTTACCAGGCTCAGGAGCCGGTGAACAAGCTAGCAAACATCAACTAGCTAACTACTCAAGATAGATTAGCCCTTTAGCAAAGCATGTAAAAGTCGTTTTGTTTTTTTTACCACAACTCACAAATTAAAGAGTATCTTTTGCTTTTATTTTAAAAAGCCTTTCAAATGATCTATTGACATTTTTTAACTTTTCAAAACTTATTTTAGGTCATTTGGAATAGCTATAAACACTTTAACCTTCAGACATGGTTAGCTGACGTCCTAGTTTGTGATAGGCACACTCCGGGCTTTAGAATCGTCATAGCTGTATTTCAAATTTTATGTTTTACAAGCAGCACTTCAAGGCAGCATGCCTTCCTCTATGAGCCAGCCTGTGGTCTGTCATAGCCAGCCTGGGCCAGGCGGGAAAGCTTTTGGGCAAGTGGTAGGGAAGTCCACAGAGGCGCATGCACTCCCACTTCCTTTTTCCCCTCTTCTCCATATAAGAGGAGTAGGAGTAGGAGTGTTTGGTTGAATCACAATGCTCTCTTTCAGAGAGGGTGACTTGTAGGAATTTGTTGGGCAAAGGAAGACTCTGAAACGTGGCTCGGGAGGATCAGCTTTCCCTTAAAGAAGACCGCTGGCTTTGTGACAAATGAGGCCAGACAAACAGGCACACCTGAGGAACAGCTTCTGAATTTTTCACAATCCAGAATTGCAAGTGATGACTATATATATAAAAAGACTATATATTATCAGCTCCTCAAACAGTGCATCTCTGTCTTTCCTCCTGAGAGTGACTGAGGTCATCTATTTCACACATGGGTGCTGTCTGCTCTGTCTGCCTATAGTGACACAGTGCAGGTCCTGCTCCAGGAACAGGCACTCTGATATTTCCCACATCTGTGTCCCGGCTGATTAGCACCCGTCAGCATGCCTGTAGCCGGTTCCTCCTTATCTCTGAGCTCACTGTTTAAGAAAAAAACAATCAGTTTAAACTCAACAGCCTCTTAAAGGCCGCAAAACTGTGGGCAACTACAATGATCAGCAGTGGTGCCCAAGGAGATATTTCACAGAGGACATGAGTTCATTACCGTTCATCCCCAGTTGTTTGCTGTGGTTGCAGGTTTGTTGCCAGTTCAGCTGCGGCGCACAATCAACCTCAAAACTTGCTGAATGAAGAGGAGGTCAAATATACTACAGAGCGAAACAGGGATAAAGAGGAGGTAGGATATTGGAACTGAAGGGCCAATGTTCTCTGAAATCCTCGGCTCACTGAACACATGCAATAAAGATGAAAGGAGGAGTATATTATTCCTACTATCTGTGCTATAAAATATCTTTGTGCGGCTGAAAAAAGAGAATGTACAATTGGCAAAACTTTCCGTGTTCAATAATTTTTAAGGTTGGAGATATATGGAGCAAAAACGAATGATAAGAGAGGCAAAAAAAATTAGTGATTTGACATGTCTGAAGAGTGGGAAATCCCAGGGAGACTGAAGTGGACATATTCAGGCCAATAGTTTTACTTTTAACTTGTTTCTGATCTGCTGCTTGGTTCAGACTCACACTCCAGTTTGTTCCTCCGGAGCAGATCAAGCATCCAGCCCCACGGGGGGAAAGACAGGAATAGACAGAGAAGGGGGTATGCAGAGCGAAGGGTGAGGTGGTGGTCCTCGGGGCTTAAAAGTATGTTACTACTTGTACTTTTATACACTTATAGGATAAAGCAAGGGTGGAGAAATTGCATGATAATGTGATACATCCTAATCTTTTCTTTATCAAAGAGCGTACCTATCAAAAGACCCACTGGAAGAATTTTTTGAATCTGAGAAAAATAATCTTGATCATGTCAACAGGGTATCTTAATTCAGCTTGAGACAGCAAATTGATAACAGAAAGCGAGTGCAGCTTTGTGGTGAACTTTGGGGGAGAGAATAATGAAAGATAAAGATTATGGGAACTGGGGAGACAAAAGTCAGGATATTTTCACTTCTGCTGCAGCAATTTTGACCTTTTTCGAATACGAAATCACAGGAGCACCCTGTTAAATATTGCCTTACAATGGACAAATGGCTAGTTTAAAGCTAACATAATTTGAGTGTCCATTTGTGTTTCTTAAAATAGCCTATTGTCTTGTCATTGATGAAGTTGTTGGATAAAATACTTCAAAAAAAATCTACATGAAAGCATTGTAAAAACATTGTAATTTGTTTTAAGATGCTTTATAATATAATAAATTATTATATTCTATATAATAGTATATTAAATGATCTTAAATAGTGCCATTTAAAGACTCTAAAAAAGTTGTTTGCAAATCTAAATTATATATCTATAATAGTAAATATTCCTAATGATCAAAGTTAAAGTTTTGGAAATATAATCTGGATATTATTTATTAAGAGGTTTAACACACAAACTGTGATTTGATCAGATTACAGTACTGCAACATGAGCAAACTCCACAGCTGTCATCGCCTCGTGATAAAAATGTTGCTAATACAATCAAACAAATCAAACACATGACATCACACTTTTCCAACTGAGGAAAAAAATCACCCAAACTGTTCTAAATTTGGCAGAAAATAGTGTGTTCATATCTGAAGCTGCTTCAAAAATGTGGTTTTCAGGGCCTTTAAACATGTTATATATTGGTAGCATGCATGACCTGAGTCTAGCAGTGTAAGTGCTTGACCCTTTGTGCTACACGGGACCACCAGGCCTTTGAGCTGTAACCCCCCAGCAGCAGACGGGTGTTTATGAATTCCAGCTGCACACCTGTTTGAAACACCACTCACCCAAACACACATTATATAAGCCCTGTGCTGCAAGGCCAAACAGGTGCCAAAGCTGCCTTTGACCCCAGACAGTGACAACACAATCACTTCCTTCCTTTTCCTTCCTATTCATCCCACTCCCCCCTCTAACTGCAGACGCAAACTATTCAGGCTCCACAGATGCAAATGCAGGCGTAATCCATATACGAGCCACGTGACGTGCCGTTTGCTCCGAGGAGCCCACAGAACGGCCACCCCTAGCCCAGCCCAAGACCACAGCAGGCTGCTTCTTTCAGCAACTGGGAACAAGTGCATGAGAGAGGTAACCGGATGATTTTAGGTCAGATTGAGGGGTTCTGAGGCCTCTATTTAAAGTGAACGAGCCCGCATCGTTTAAGAGACCTCAGACAGCTGCGGCTGTTTCTGAAAATGTAAGAACGCACTGTTTTTTATGCACGGCACGTGATGTGCTGGGTGAGCATGTGCCTGTCTGTGAGTAAGAGAGAGAAAAAAGAGCCTGAATTAATTATTGAAATGTTCCCACACCACACACTTCAGAGTGGCGATTATTTTAGAGACAGTTGCCTATGTTTAGCTCCGCCAGGAGACAGGGATAAGATTAAACATTCTCAGCAGATGATAAGCTATATGTTTGGTGACGGACAGACCCTACTGAGATTTTTATGTATAGACACTCTATCTTTTGGATAAGACTGAGAGGACAACAGGACCTGTTTTTATCTTTGTCTGGGTCTCAAAATGTGATGTGTCTCCTTATAGGATGCTGTCCTCTTGTTCAGTCATGATACAAACAAGTAGATAAAAAGTACAAACACTATATATAATTTAAGGCACATAACTATGAAAATAAATTAGTAACGCTCTTACATTTTTAATGATTAATCAAATGTAAACTAGCAGTCATGCCCACTGCTGGTCATTTGTGTATTCAGTCACAATGTTTCAGTTGGTAGACCATTACGATGCAAGTGTTAGTCAGCACCGGGAACATACTACAGCATATGTAAACACCACCAATAAGCTTTTCAAGCTATAAACAATGTGCTTTAGATGATAAATAACACAAGAAGAAGCCACATTCCATCCAAAATTCAAATAGGCCTATATGATGCTAAAACGAATACAAAATGGGAATATTCAAAACATTAAAAAAAAACAAAAAAAAAAAAACACTTCCTGTTTCCTAAGTGGGCATGGTTGCCTCTGCCACTCATTCCCACTGGGCATTTTTTAACACTTTTTTTTAACACATTACTGAGGGCTATTGTTTGTCCTTGTCATAACAATACAACATTAGATAAAGTCGTAAATTTAATGTTTGCGGCTTATTTTGCCGCTCATTTTTATCTGCTTGCTCAATATGCTCGCTACAGATCTCCAGACCCCGCAAGAGTTTGTTACTGAGGACCACTGACATAAATAAAGATGGACGACGCGTCTCCACTTCCTCCCATTGTACAAAAATGAATCCAAAATATCACGGATACGGGCGCTTCCATCTTGCCCATTTGGAGCCAGAGTCTGCGCAGTAGCAACCGGGCAGTGGAGCCAGTATTGAGTTCCCGCCCATACACCTGCCCTCCCAATTGCAAGCAGGGTTCAGCTGTCAATCATGACATTTCAGCCCGTTTTAATATCATTACATAACTAATCAAAACCAAACTGAACAGACAAATGAACACTTGAACATACATCAGTGTGATAAGTACTACCTAAAACGATAGAAACCATCTTTGGGAAAAAGTTATTTAAGGTGCTCTTAAAACTAGATTTTGACACATGGGACCTTTCTATACGACAGGACCAAGATGAGGTAATAACGCAGGACCTACTGTATCTCACTGATATCTTACTTTTGCAAGATTTGTGCAAATCTTTCAGACATATTTTCAATTAATCAAACTTCCAAAACTGATTGACTTTGGGGCCCCTTTTGGTCGTCACCAGCTATAGACGTGGGCAAATTTGTTGGTACCCTTCCACGAAAAAAGAAGAACCCACAATTTTCTCTGAAATAACTTGAAACTGACAAAAGTA
>JBBPCS010001041.1:0-15888 GCA_037974645.1 Hollardia meadi | reverse complement strand
ACACACACACACACACACACACACACACACACACACACACACACACACACACACACACACACACACACACTGTACGTGAGGATAAGCCCCCCCTCTTTTTTTCAGTCACTTCTAAATCAGGTTCAGTGTCGACGGTTTGAAAACAAGACAAACCGGTTTGTTGGTGATGATAATATTTAACAAGTGTTATTGATGAGATAACATCAAGTCATTTGTCACATTTTAATCCAATTTCTTCATATCATTTCTGCATATATAATAATAATAATAATAAAATATCCATTTATCTTCTAGCTTGCTTCTTATCTTATTTGTCTGCAGTTTCATCCCCGTGAAGTGAACATTTATTGAGATCGCCTTTCAGAAGAACTGATTCTGAAGTGTGCAGCTGCTCACTCTATTCTTACCTTTTAGCCCCCTGGCGCTCTGTCTCTTTTAAACATTTGTCAGAGCGTTAGATTGGGAGGAGATAAAGAGAAAGGGTGTGCCACTGAGGAGACGCTGTTGTTGTTGCTTTTCCTAGGAAGGATGAGCTTCAATGGAGAGATTCATCAGTTTGATCCCTGAAGGCCTTAGACTGGAGTATTTGAACTTAACTGCACTCAGATAGGAAGCAACTCCTTATGCTGAATATGTGGGTAGAAATATAGTCAGTTAACTAGCTACTAGCTAACGTCTGCCACACGAAAAAGGGACGTGGGAGACGAGCACACGCAAGTAACAGCTGCAAAATATGTAAAGTAAAGCAAGTAAAAGCGTGTAGATACTGTACAATCTGACAAGCAGAACATAGCTTCAGTAATTTCATTGTGGTTTATAGGAGAGCATACAGTAAGGATAGTAAGATGTTCATGAATTCAACAAAGGAAATATCACTTTTCTCTTTTTTCAAGCTTTCATGGGTGACTCCACTCAAGGTAATGTGAAAGAAGGCTCCCTTATTAGAGTGTAAGCGCAGGGTGAGCGGCCTGTAATATAAAGTGGTCCCTTAATTAATTTTTTTTTCTTATTGTAAGTACAGTCTAGTGACTGGGACTGTAAAAATAAATCGGTGTTTTGCTCACCCTGTTTCTGGGCTGAGTAAAAAAAAAAAAGAAGAGAATATTCACCACAATGAATATTTAAAAAGAAAACAGAAGTGTAAACAGTAAGAAGGGTGTGTGGCATCTGTTTGTTAGCATCTGAACTGAAGATTAAAGCCTCCATGTAAAGCATGAATAAGGCTTCAAGTTGACTAGCTTTGCTAATGCGAGTCCATCTTCTCTTTTTATATCAGTACTGAAACTCTATCGCTCTAAATCCTCCAGTTGCACTGTGCGTCGATGGCAGAAGTTTGCTGGCCTAGCCTCATTAGCATGGTGCTTTCTAGCAACAATAACCTAGTAAGCATTTTCTCGTACCCAGAATGCAACACTCTGTAAGGCACAGGCCACTGCGACTGTCCCGGACATATTCCTTATATTATTATTATTGAGGGACACACACATAATAATATGTCCCCTGTAATTATTTGATATGTACTGTGTAATTTCCCTCATATTGCTTGTTACCCTCTTATTTGCTGTGTACAAAATATTTTAACTGTGATTTGCAACCCGTAATTTAAAGCATCACCAAGATCTGTCATTCTGTGTATTTTTTGTGACCCAGCTAACTCACTGAAAAGTGTTTTCCCAGTGAGCCTCAGACGCTTCCTCGTGCCTCTGAGCCTCCTCGAAACAGACAAGCAGCCCTGTCAGCTCCTTCCTCTCACATGTCGCGCTGGGAGGTCACTGAAGACACAAACCAACTGCAATACGTCCACCCCTTTAAAGTGCTTCACACTGAACTCATAAGTCACCAACATTTCATTTGTAGCAGGGGGAGTGGATGATTCGGATTATTGGAACCGCCTTGCAGTGAGAAAAAGACCGACTGACACAACCAGAACCAGATTCCAAGATGCAGAAAAGAAAACGCCACCTCAGGGACATAAAGTGTCGGGATGGGGGGAGCAAACAAGCAGCCTTGTGACCACTGTAAATGACACTCTCTTAGAATAACATTTGCTGGAAGGGTTTTATTTAATAAAACATCTAAACATCTTTATGATGTTATTGTTTATTCAATAATTCTGGTTTTAGCAACATGAGCCCGATAGACCAGCCCCTCAAGTCACTCCACAAATCAAATAAATATGAAAATATAATGGAAGTGCTTAACAAACAGAACAGAAAGGTTCTCTTTGTGTCGCAGATGTAGTTTTTGTTCTAGTTGTGCGCCAGTGTGTGTTTGTGAATTTGTGTGCACAACTTCCAAAATCTTACAATCGCTTGTGATGAAAATACACCAAAGGAGGGAAACCAAGTGAACTTGCAATGAGCTTATAATAACAAGAAGAGAATGGTTCATAGAGTAGATCAATGCTTTTTCAACACGTCTTCAATGCAAATGCTCTTTCAAATTCATGCACCCCCTCCAACCACACGCACACACACACGCAATCACAAACAGAGTGATGCATCATGTAATGTAATTACAGCAATCTTATTAAAATCAAGCCGAGAAAAAAAATAAAAATAATAATTGAATACACCATACAGCCGTGGCAAATGCATTTTAAATCCCTGGCAACACAAACACAGTCAACAATACTCCCATTTTCATATTTCAGCTTTGTTTTTTTTTCGCAGGATAATGATGATGGGACGTCGCAAAACAAATAGGGTCTATCTGTCAGTACGCTCGCTGCCCATCTAAACTCCTGCCTCTTATTACATTTCACCCATAAATTATTGAAGACTTTGCACCTCCCCCATCTCTCTCAATCTCTCTCTTTTTGTTGTCTCACCCTCTCAGTCAGCTGTGCAGAAGGACACTCAAGGTTGAACTATGTGATTTTTTATTTTTTTTTTTAATTATGTGCATCCTGTGTGTGGTAGGCCATATGTGTGTGTTTGTGCACAGCAGGGAGCAGAGATCAAAGCGTCCCGGTTTGATTTCTGGAGGATGGGAGTTGATGGATAGACCATGAGAAAGAGAAGCAGAGAGAGTTTCATACCGAATGTACAGTATACATGCATTAAAAGAGGAGCGCATTAGCAAAAATAACAACACGATGGGGCAGGATGCAGGGTAGACAGACATTATTAGACAAAGTATATTTTAGAGACAAAATAATACATTTTGACATCTGAAGGAAAAGAATCTTTAAAACATTGGAAAGGATTGGCTCAAAAGCAGCAGCTGCATGTTGGCTTTTATAGCGACAGGTTAGCGGATGTTCAGTCAGACCAGAATCACATGACAGATACTGTATTATGCAAGTGTGTTGGTTATCAGCTCGCATCACATGCAGACAGATAAAACAAACAGAGTTATGCTAATGTGCGTCGTTAGCTTCTGATACATCTCATGAATTTCAAAACAGATTGAACACTTAATTTATTTCCAGCGATGCCTCTGACAAGTTGAACTGTTGGCGTGATTACAGTGGATGTGACAACAATGAAATAGTGGGTTGAATTAAGTTTAAATAAATCTTTCTAATAGCTTAAGTAGGATAATTAAGAGCCGCTTATTGCTTTCAGGAGAGAAAGCTTTAAGGGAGGGTGAGGTGAGGGATATCCGGTTGGTTGCACTCTCCAACCTCACCACTAGATGGAACTAAATCCTACAGACGGGACCTTTAAAGTTTAGACTTTAGAAATGGTAGTTGGGGAAAACAATTTCACCAAAAGGTCCATTTTGTTCCAGAGCTATTGATCGAATTTTGGAGTTGCCTCTTTAATGTGCCATTCTAGATGTTCAAGTTTCCATTTTCTTAGATCATTTTTTAAACACGGCTCTTAACTTTCTGCACGTTCTCCTCAGGGATCTCATTACGTCTGGAGACGGATGGTCGTGGCATCGGTGGTGAATGCAGATGCAGCAGCCGGTAGCTTCTTCAAACTTGCTACGTTACTTGTTTTTTAATCTGGTGTTTTTTCAGCTTTATCTCATATTCCCTGTGAGAGAAAGGCTCTCATCAGCTTTGGAGAAGGAGGCGCAGGGTTTGGATTTACAGCAGCAGATTTATTTGGGACGATCGATGCCCACGACAGACCAGCTGGAGGAAAGAGATCCAGGATGGGAACCATGCTTGCCTGGCTTGAACTTAAAGCTGCTCCTTGGTAATATTCGGTCGAAGGAAAATGAAATGGACGAAATGGGGCTCAGACTGGCAACGCAACGGATAATCAGTGACTGTCGTGTTCACGTCTTCGCAGAAACCCGTCTCAAACACAACATCCTGGATGAAGCTGTTGCACTGGACTGGTGGAACCATGTTCCAAGCCGACAGAGCGCAGGACTCCGGCAGGACGGGGGGAGGTGGAGGTGGAGGTGCTCAAACACAGTTAGAGTTGATGGACAATGTTTCCCAGATATCAAACTTTTAATGACCACCGTATCATCTTGTTGCTGCTGTTTACATTCACCCAGATGCAATTTAAGAAATGCACAGAATCATTTTGTATATTTGTATGTGTTTTAAATGACCTCTGGATACTGCATGTTCTATGTGTGCAGCATGAAGGGTAAAATAATTTCGCTGTGCACCCCAGTATTGGCCAAGGACAATTTAATTCCCTCGATTCTCTGATTCCTTGAGATGAGTCATAACAGCACAAATAGAAATTAGAAGAAAAAAATTAATAATTTTCTCTGAATAATGATGTATGTGTGTAGACCCAGAAGACTGAGATAAATTAAGGAATATCACCAAGCTGTTTTTTTTTTTATTTGGCAGGCATTACTCTCACAATGATCCCTGACACCATCTGCTGCCTTCCTCTCTTTGTTTCTCTGTTATCCCCAGTAGTCCTCTTTCTCCTCTGTGTCACACACACACACGCACACACACACACGCACGCACGCACACGCACACACACGCCTTTACAGTAGACCTTCATTCATTCTCAGTTCATTATGACAGTCACATGTTGACTGGGTCAAGGTCTGTGCCGGCTGAGCGGATACTGAGAGAATAATAAAAAAAAAAGCTGACACGGTGTGTGTGTGTGTCTGTGTGTGTGTGTGTGTCTGTGTGTGTGTGTGTGTGTGGGTGTGTGTGTGTGTGTGTGTGTGTGGAGAGAGAGGAGAGGAAGAAAGGAAATTTGGAAATGTTTTCATTTCATACCCCACGATGAGCTTTCTCATGAATATCACACATTTCTTTAGTGGTCAAAGTCATTGGATTTGTCCTTAATTATGCCTATTAGGGACCAGTGGGGCTGCTTTTAGTGCAATATGTCATAAATATTTCCTTGTAGAGTGGTAAGGGGCCTATCAGAAGCAGTGGATAAGAAGTAATGTAATATTTAAAAGGGGATTACTTCCATTGAATGCTCTGGAGAAAAATATATATACCTCGCTCGCTCATCAGGCACTTTACATCCCTTTGTTTTCATCATGTGTGCCCCTTCAGACAATCTTGTCAGCGGCGTTCACGGCCCTAGAACCAGGAATCCATTCAATGATACACTGTCACAAAGATTAATAAAAGTATATCATCTTGTGTCTCAGTAGAGCAGCTGTGACAGGATTTCCTGGTATTATTACGAAAATGGAGGTGCACAGATGTACTGTACTTGGAAGCCATGTCATCATGTCTCTCCCGGGACAGGAGTCGTCACACTCCTTATTATCCCTGCCCCATTTTCTAGACTACATAGAATACATTACATTCTCACGTGTGTCTGACGTGGTTTTTGCAGAAGTAGAACATTAAAATATTTAAAATGACACATATTCCTTCTCTGTCAGTGTTTGTGCACTGGAGGCTTCAAGTTTCCACATCACACTTGTGTTTCCTGAATGCTGGACCGGGATTGGCTTCCCAAACTATTTGTGATGTCACAAATCATGCTCATAATGAGCACAGAGAAACAGGTACGCTTTCAGCAAAGAATGTGAAAACAGCCTTTTAGTGTCAGACTCTGCACATACGTCGTTCTACACAGCGAAGCTCAAACATTCAACTGGAGGAACAAGAAGAAAAACACATTTTTGACCGGAGTTAGCTTCACTGGTTTTGAGCCAAAGGGTAGATCCACCACTAAACTAGAACTAAAAACACAGAATTGGAGACATTTATGACTATCTGTTGCCATTAAAGTTTTGTTTTTCTCACTAATGTCAGGAGTAAAAACTGGGTCTCACCCAGCAGTTTATTCTTACAGGATCCCAGGAAGCAGGAACTTCCTGGAAACATCTTCAGTGGTGATGTCATCCTGCACTCGTGGTTGTAATTAACTGAGACAGACTAATAAAGACATTTAAATTTAAATCCTGCCTTGTTGCCCTTTCTCTCCATACTAATAGCCCATTTGGTTGCACACTGGCGTCACTGGCCTCAGAAATACCTCACATTAGGGGAGTACTGATACCATTTAACAGGACAGTTTTTTGCTCCATTTTCGGTGTCTTTCCTCTCTGGACCGCTATCCATGGTGCTGATACCCCCGTCCCCAGAGTCCATGCCGAATTCAGGGTCCAAACCACATATATTTGTCTCTTTAGCCTGAGCTGATGAAGTGGGGGATTTAACCCACAATGAAGCACAAAACACGTCAGTGCGACTTGGTGCCCAGAATTTGATCCAGATTATTCTTTTCCCCCTCAGTGTTTTGACTGATTCGATAATCTTCCCTCACTCGATACACGAGAGCGTCATCAGACAGGGGCGAGGACAGGACCTGCCTCGGGTTCTACTCAGCCAGGGGACCATCTGCTTTCAAAACTTTTTTTTTTCCTCTGGCACGCTGGAGTGAGCTGTGTTGACATTATGAATGCTCTGCAGTGCTCAGTCTCACTCCATTCAGCGTCACTTCTAAGTTTCAAAACACCACTGCTTTGAATGTTTCTTCTTCAGCTGTATTCATACTCGCGCGCTGCTTCACACGCACACCGTCCTAATGTTGTTTACCTGTAAGTGGCTTTCATTCAAATCAAGCATATGAATCTGCATTATATATAGTTTCAGCTATTTGCAGTCCTCTAGTGGCTGAAAACTGACATTGCATGATGGAAAAAACTGAATTTAAAGTGGATCGTACCAAGAAAGCGTTTCTGTTTCTGTTCTAAATAGAATTAGAGTGATAGAGTTACAGTAAACTCCAACTTTGAAAGGACGGCAGCAGTGCCAGTGGGTAGAATCCTTGCCGTGAAGATCAGACAGCGAAGTGGAATAAAAGAACTCTCCCATCCCTCAACGACGCTCACTGAACTTAATCCCCGACTGCTCCGGTGAACTTCCACAGGGGCCAAAAGTAGAAGTGACATGACCCCGAGCAGCATTAGTGCATGTCTGTAACCCCGTGTGGCCTGCAGCTACTCCCACTGCTGTTACAATATGTACAGCAAGACATGTATTTGCCTTCTCCCAACTGTGAATTCTGTATTTAATATTATAGTTTAAAATTAGTAGGTAATGAAATGGAATCAATTTCAAACGTTTAAAAATGCTGCTTTATTAACATCATATTGAGTCATGATAGTGTTGTTTGGATGATCCTAACGAATACCAATATAACACCCTGACAACACACTAGTATGCAGGCATGAATAGTTATAGAACATATGGACATAAAATCAAATAAATTGCGTCTTTGAACGAGGAGTCAAGGTTTCGTAACGATTGAACAGCTCACCAACGAAGAAGAGCTTTACTGTGAGGCACCTGGTGCAGAGGGGTCACCTTCAGCTGGATGGCCTCATTAAATTGCTGGACGCACGCACGCACGCACACACACACGCACACACACACTGTGTGCCTCATTATTAAGCTGCCCTCTTGACCTCCCTCTCAAACCACAGAGATGACACTGAAAGGGTTTCAGTGATGGAATGTAATGGAGTACATTTACTCAAGTACTCTACTTTTGAGATACTTTGATACTACATTTTAGAGGCTCCACTACATTTATTTGATAACTTGTTACTTTACAGATTAAACGCTGCATCTGGGTCCATTTAGCACATTTTAGAATTCATTTTAAAATTTAAATGTTGAATTTTTAACATTTTTAATTGATTTAACCTTCAATCGGATAAAGAAAAACACTGATTCTGATAATCAGAAAAATGCTGAATATTGGATCCAATAATGGGTAGTCGACCCTTAGTACATTTATACATGTAAATATATGTATGTACTTTTGCTTTTGATACTTAACTACATTAATTCCCAGAAGATTACTTTTGATATTTATTATCTACTTTAACATTTAACACCAGATACTTTATGACTTTGTTATAGTCACTTCACTTTAATCAGAGTAATATTTTAGCATGATAGCTTCACTTCAGTAGGACTTTCGGGTACTTTTAAAGGTTTCACTTACCCTCAGTTAATCTTATTTTGTGGCAAAGCAATAAAAGAAAATCCAGTGTATTCATAAGAATGACTCACTCATTTTGTTTTACCAATTTTTTATTGAAGCTTTGAGACCTTCATTCTCCTCCTTATCATCATCATCATCATCATCAGACCATGCCACCAGTCTTTCACTTTGACATTCTTGGAAAGCTGATTTCCTGCTGTGACTGCAGGGGCGGCAGGTTAAATAATGAGAAAAATGTGGATATGTGTGGAATCCTCACACCCACAGGAAATTCAGAGTAAACGTCTTGTTTATTTCTTTCTGTTTGACCCAGTCAGATAAAACAGAAAGCAACTGTATTGCGCTCATAAAGAGCATATCGGTCACGGCCGCAAGGGTCAACAAATGCCAATTAAATCACTTCGTCATGTGGCTTCCAGATGGGTCTTTATTGATGCTTCTGAAGTAAAAAAAAAAACTTCCCCAGTCAAAGGAAGCTCTGGCTCTCCTCTCCTCCAGGTCTACAGGGAGACACGAGCTGCCAGAAGTCAAACCTGGCACAACTCCTGCAAGCTTGACTGTTCTCAGGTCTGCTTGTATTTTTCCAAAATAACTCATTCAGTGATCATCCGAGCATCACAGAGAGAGAGAGAGAGAGAGAGAGAGAGAGAGAGAGAGAGAGAGAGAGAGAGAGAGAGAGAGAGAGAGAGAGAGAAACATCCACTCACCCTCTGTTAATCTCCTTCTGGACGACATCCAAACCACAAACCCCCTGTGTGCTTCACGACTATTTAAATACATGTCTAATCTATAATATTCCTTATAAATTGACATGATACATTATTATGTAGGAGTCGTTACAATCATCATTCATGTACAACTTATTTACCTAATTAATGACTTAATGACATGTTTGCTCCCACAATGCATAATGTGGATCAGGTTTTTATTAGGTTAATTAGATAAAATCTTTCTTGATGGAAATGTCATTATCTACGGTTCTTTGCTGTGATTGGTCTCTGTTGGTCCAATAGAGGCAAGGGATTTCTCTCTAATGTGAAATTCATTTGTCTTTGACGCCCCCTACAGTCTGAAACATGCATTTTAAATACTTTACCGTATTTTTTACTAAATTCAAACATTTACAGAGGCTATATACATTCTTTGACACTTTCTAGCTCTGCACATCATAAATGTTTGTTCACTTGTGCTGACTTCACTGTTGATGCATTTGTGATCTTTGGTGCTGATGCAGCAGCTGTATCAAAAGAGAATCCACGGTCCAACATAAAGCATTTGGAATGAGTGTTTCTGTGCAGACAGTTCACTCTGCTTTAAAGCACCCGGAAGCAAACTTTGATGGGAATCTTTGTCACTTGCAAAGCACTTACACTACATCTTAATATCCACTCAGACAAAAACTAACAGGCGATGAAACCTTAAATCTGTCTAGATACGAGTGGCTCTCTCAAATTAGACCTTAAAGTTCCCCTCCAGACACGTTCTAAAGTACTTAGAAATATTCTGCTATGACTAATATTTTATTTAACATGGTTTTCCCACATTAAAAAGTTTTAAAAGCCCCTGAAAAGGAGCTGGAAGCACATCTACTCTTTCTCCCTCATTGAGAAATTCTGGATCTATGAATCACAGGCTTTAAGCCCCGCCCACCACCGCCGTTTGCGCTAGGTTGACCGGCCAAAAATCAGCTAGCATCAAGATGGCTAGTGTTAGAGGAAACATGGGAGAGATTCAGCCATAACGTTACATGTTTGAGCCTCAGTCAGACCCGGACTCAGATGAGGAGTCTGTTGTGCGACTAACAGACGTATCAGAATGCTAAGTGTAGTTAGCATCTTTTGTTGTTGTTTGTTCGCTTGTTAGCTTGTAACTGGCAGTGGCTGACAAAGCGTTAGCGGTTGTGAAACGTACAGTTATATCTGCTACGATGTTACAGTGTGGTTGTGCAGTATTTTGATTTAAATTTAAATTTGGTTATCATTGATTATATTTAGGATAAACATGATTATTGCTGGTCTTCATGGGCCCCCCTGTGAGGCTGGGCCCCAGAAAGCTTTCCCCCTTTTCCTGCCTCATGGGGCGGTTAGCGATGGTGTTGTGCTGCATACATTCAGACTTGTTTTCCGATATTCTGCCCCCTGGACAACTGCCTCTGGACAAAAAATTAGAAACACCTTTCAATATAATTTAGTATTCACAACTCTTGATGAAGAATAGATAATAAATGACAAATTAATAAACAAAATGATGCTACACTATAGAATTTCACACCAAACTTAATTTCTATTTCTATTTTGAGAAACGGTGGATTGAGGGGCACTCAGAGTGAGTCATCAAGTCAAGGTCCTCACAAGTACAGCAAAGGATGTATCCATGTGAACCATGATAAATGTGTGCCCATGTGTGTGTGTGTGTGTGTGTGCTGATTTAATTTCCCCTTGATGACAAACAAGGTTTCAATAATTCAGCTCTCCTCCCTCCTTATGTTTGACAAATAGAGGCCCCGTCAATACAAAGTGTCAAAACCTGATGGCGACGCGATCTGAAACACTGTGGCCGTGACCTTTTCCTCGCACACCTTCATTTTACAGTCGCTGTTTTTTTTGTTTTTTTTTTTGCAGCATTTCTCTTTTATTGGACGGCATACAATAACAAGTGACGGATGGAACGCTTTGAAAGGAAAGCAGATGTGATAAAACAAAGGAAGAAGAGAGACAAGGTTGCATGATCACTGAACATAAACAGAGAGCTTAGAATAAACAAAGGACATGAAATATACACTGTTATTAAGCAGCTGTGACTTAATTCTTCAAAACCAATACAATCATGTATTCATTCGTCATTAATTGGACAGAGTACAGATCATATGATCACTGTATGTTTATTAAATAGAATACATTTTTATAGATTAAACAGTATTTAAACACATAGTATGTAACTTCTTCGGCATAGAAACGGAGAATCCATCTCAGAATCAATCTGTAACAAAATTAAATGCTTTTTCTACATAACTATATAAAAAGTAGAAATAACCTATTAAATCAAATTAACATTTTACACGATCCCAATGTGGGTAGCCAACTTATAAATTGTTATGGTACGCTAGCTAATAAGCTAGTAGATGGTATGGAGACTATTCCAAGCAGCGTGAGTGTGTGTGAGTATGTGTGTGCATCATAAATAGTAACTAGCATGCACAACCTCTGCCTCTGACCGTTAGCTTGAATAAAATTACAGATTTCTCAGGGTTTGAACATTAGCAGTTAGCTAACCCTTGACTAGCTACACCATTAAAATGACAAATTTATGCATTATTAAAAATGCATTGCTAATCTTAATAATATAACCCTGTAGTGATGTATAATGAGTAAATAGCTGATAATGTTCTGTACTTTTAAATAATATTTTGACTGCAGAACTTTTACTGGAGTGTTTTTACATTTTTACTGTTTTCCACCTCTGCACTGACCGCAGCTGAACCTCCTCAGTAAATCAAAGTGTGAGAAGTCGTCATTGATCATCCACACAAAAAAGCTGACCGATCACAACAACAGTGATTCAGTTGTTCTTGCAGTAAAGTCAGGATTGGTTATTTTGTAACGTAACGTGATCTTTTGCCTTTTATTGCGCAGAAAGGTACAGCAGAATACACTGCAGAAGTCATCCAGAAATAAGGTCATGATTTTGCATTCAAGGAGTAGCAGCTCAGGGTAATTTATTCAGGTGCTGTTAAAGTTCTGAACTGGAGCAGTGTTTTTTAAAATCAGTTTTTCATTACAACAGGTAAGATCATCACAAAGTTTCCCCACCACAAACTAAATTATCCCAGCGATTCCAGTATTAGCACCACTTCACCAAGTGGTAATGCTAACATTTCTAGAAATATAATATAAGCAAGAAATCATCATAAAACCATGTTGTTATGTATCTAGGTTTCATTGTACGGCTTTATAAATGTATTAAAATCTATTTTGATGAGAGAAAAAAACCTGTCTGTTCTATTTCTGACGATGTTATCATAAAAAAACATAAATTAGTTACCTATAAACTATTAAACATATGTTTATTGTAGGCAGCATGCAGCAATATCACACTCATAAATAAACCCAAATAACCAGGAAGCAACATTTAATACTATAATCTATTACACTGACTTTGTCCAGTGAGATTTATATTATACGCTCCCTTAAATATTATCTTCAGTAAAGTTCTAAAGGTGGTTTTTAGCCTAATTTTGGAAGTAACGTAAAATGAAGTGAAGCTAATTAAAGGGGGGAGGAGTGTTTTTTCTCTCCCTTCAGTTCAATGTGTCTCTCTCACAGGGCGTTGTGTGTCACACAGTGACTGATATTTGTCATCGTATGAGGAGGCAGAGAGCTGAATTATTGAAGGCTCGTTTTTCATCAAGCTGAAATTACAGCAGCAAACACACACACACACACACATATTTGTGACTTTCCACCTGCGTTAGTTAATTTATTACATTTCCTCATTATCTTAAGACGAGAAATTGCAAAGGAAATTGGTCGGCGGTTATGTGCTGTTGCATACTTGTTGAATATAAACACACGTTTTAGGAGAAAGGGCTGCAGGATGTGCATGTGCTTGTGCGTGTTTACCACACCGTATCGTAGTTCTCACTTTACTCCAACTACCTCCATTTTGGCGGATTACAGAGCAGTGATCAGCGGTCACGTTCAGAAGGGTCAGTCTATAGGCTGCACCAAAAGAACTAAGTGTTCACAGAAGGCATCACAAAAACACACATTTTAAAGTACAAAAATGACTACATGGGGTATATAACTATTCAAACTCCTCTTCATGAATCATTCTAAAATGTTTATGACTCCTGGTTGTAAATGTGCTCGGCCATCTACAGTGAATTGTGGCGAAGTGAATATGGGGCAGACGGAAGTGACTTTGGTGCCACCCAGAGGGCGATTAACAGACAATGAAGGATGATCTCTGACTGTTTCTGTATCAACTGGTCACAGTGACTCTGAGACGTTCTTGGAATGGAACATCTTGTATGACAAAATGCGTCTCGGTTGAGGGTGTGTGCGTGCATTCGCCGGGCCTTTTGTCCCAGGAATAAGAAGGCGGTTTTTAATTTTGTTGACGCAATAAAACCAGACAATGTGATGATGAAAACCACTGAGCAGTGAAGTGCTAACGTCTGAAATATTATCTTCAGGGCACGTCTGAATGGAAAATGGAAGAAAATGAAACCTTTGTTGCGTTTTATGGTTGCAGGATGATAAATAAGTTAAAATGATGATATTACCTCCTGTTCCGCAGCTTTTATTGCCTTTAATAAAGAGGATATTTGGATTTTTCAGATGCATTGGAGTTTCATGCTGCTTTGTAATGCATTTTTTTATTTTTTTTGTGCCTTCACAGTTAACAGTTTCTTAGCTGGTGTGATGTCGACAGGAAGTCTTTGTAGAAGCCACACGCCCAAATGTCAACAGGAAGTGAAAACCCAAGACATACAGTATGTCTCATACTAAACATGATATGACTGGTATACACTATACTTCAGGAACTACTGCTCATCTGTGTGTTACTGTAGCAGCATCTTAACTGGTCTGACGTTTGAAATTTACTGTTCCAGTTTACTGTTTGCATTTGTGGAGTTTGTTCCTTCATTATGATTAAATGATAGAAGTGAATAAATAAGAGAAAGGCTGTGAAACAAAAGAAAAACAAACCAAAAGAACAAAGAAATGTTTCCAACAACGCTGACTGCTGGTGGGAGAACCCTGGTGTCAATGCTCTGTAAGAGTTTGTTCCAACCCCTTCACTGTATTTAAATATGCTACTTACATATTCAAAATATTCAAACCTAGAGACTCCATGTTTTTCATAACTGCTTTATTCCACCGCATTGGAATATTCTATTCTATTCATATATACCCAAAATTCAGCCTGAAATATTATGTGTGTTTAAAAAATAAAGTTTGGTGGGTTTGAACAACGCGTGGCCGCACAGTGTGACCTCGTAATGATGGATCCATCTGCAGGCTTTTAAAGGGTTTTTTTTAAAGATGGTTCTCAGATGCCACGGATTTGTGCTGAGCTTTGAGGAGTCATTTGGAATCCAATCATAATAAACATAATTGATGGCAATTCTCACATCAATCGTGCCAAATGACGCACCAGCGCTTACACGGCACCCTTAAACAAGGAACCCAAGATGATCACCTGAAAAGCTGTAATTGCCACACTTACATCCTGCGGAAACAGCGAAATGAAATGCACAGCAAGTACAAATTAACATAACGCACCGGCATTAGTATCCTGTCTGACTCTCAGCCACATTCGTAGGAATCATACTCAACTTCTGGGTGCACTGCAGGATGCTGACAAACAACATGTCTCACATGCTACATAAATATTCTTTCACATTTAATTGAATCAAGCAGGATTCATTCAATACTTCTTAAACACCTTTAACCTGAGAATGATCCTCATTATGCATTAGTGTGCAGCAGCGTTATGACCCCGATTAAACATTAACTAAACAGCAGTGGGAAGATCAATGGACTCCTGGGTGGAGGTAAATAATAAATGATATCAAAGGTGATGGTTATTATCGAACCTGGATGAGTTTATTATCAACTTTTTTTTAATATCTGTGGGACAAAAGTCACCAATCGGTACTTTTATTTTACAGTTTTTGTTTTGTTTCAGCGCCACAATCCTATCAACCCATCTGGACAACCTCACGTTTCATACTGTGTGTTTCTATTTTTCGTATCTCACCCTTTCAACCCCAGTCATCTCATCTTTTCATTTCCTCGCACCATTGGTCCTCTCAGGTCCACACAGGAAGTGTCACGGTCCGCCCTGCCCCCTGTCGCTGCCTCTCATCTCTCAGTTTGGTTTCTTTTCGCACATGCAAACTGTGTGCAGTATCTCGCCCACAGAGAGGAACTGCGGTTCATACTCAGGTTTCTCCTCCTCAACAAGAAGTGATCCTCCCTATCTGGCTTTTCTTTTCTTTTTTTTTTGGTTCTTCTGCATCCCCTCTCAGATTATCCATCCACCACCCACCTGCAGCTGATCTTATGCCCACACTGCAGCCACAACATGAGCATACGGAAACTGAGTGAGTATTGTGTGTGTGTGTGTGTGTGTGTGTGTGTGGAACAGCTGCACTTTGTTCTTGTGTTTACACGTACAGTCAGCCAGCGTGTGAGCAGTTAGGAGCGCTGACTGTCAGATACTGCCATGTTAGTTAGGGTTACTTTGCATTCTGGTTATGACATGCAAATATCAACCTGCAGCCGAAATGATTTCTGTTGAGGCTGAAGGACGTGCACAAGAATAAATGGAGGCTATTTAAAAAACCTGTTTTCAAAAAAATCAAGTAAAACTAAATAAGAGCAGAATTTGTGAGCTGAAAGACCCTAAACAGCTCCGTAGAGATGAGGGGATCTTCAGAGTTTGTTCCCTTCACGGCCCCTTACAATCCGAATGTGTTTACTGGACCCTCTACTCATTAATTCATGAGTATACGGTG
>JBBPCS010001040.1:0-15888 GCA_037974645.1 Hollardia meadi | reverse complement strand
AGACCTTGTGCGTCAGGATAAGGGGCTGTCTGTTCATTGCTCACATTGATATACTACTAAATGGACTATATACTAATGTATCGTGGATTTTTAAGATTACTGGGTTTTGGCTTGGGAATTTTTGTTTATTAGTAAACATTTAATCTTTTCACTTCAGGAACTACTGAAGTATTCGTTCCTCGGTGTCCCAAGATTCCCCTGGCTGAAAGAGTAGACTGTTTCCCAGATGCTGGAGCCTCAAAGGTATGAGTCGCCATTCTTTCCAAAAATGCAAAGCAACGCTTGTGAAGTCTTTTCCAAACACCTTGAACAAAATGGGCATTGAGAAGGAGCTGAAGATTCCATGACTGGTTTTACTGACTATCTTACAACTCAATTCTCAGACTTTACAGTTGAAATAATGTTGTTGATGATGGCTATTTCTGCCACCCTGGTTATAATGATCATTAGAACAATAGCGACGATGATATTATGATAACAACATTAACCTTCTGACTTGAACAGCTACAATGTGAGAAGCGTGGATGTTGCTGGAGCCCACTGGATGAGAGAAATGTCCCCTGGTGTTTCTTCCCAACCAACCATGGATACACAGTGGAATCAGTGAAGCGGACGAGTGTTTATGGTAAATCCCCTCTCTGTACCCTGCTCTCCCACTCATGCACTCACAAACTAGTGAAAATATTTGACTTCCTCTCATTTTCATTGTACTGCAATCTGTCTGTCTGTCTTTCTCACATTGTTTTCCCCCTTTTCATTTACTTTGCCAGAGGCACGGTTTTCTGTGAAATATGACATGGATGGCATATCAGAAAACATGACTGACTTTACAGCGTGCAGGTTTTTCATTTTCTGCTTGATTTCACTGAAGAACCATTGGACATTAAAGTCTGAACTATATTTACAGTCACATTGTTCAAATGTGGGCTTTTTTGTTTGTCAAAGGTGGTTAAATAAAAAGAAATGGCCAATGCTTAGACTGAGAGCAACTAACAAAAAGCACTCTTTTCTCTTTATGTGTCTGAGAAAAGCTTCAACAGGGACTTTAACTTGAAATTACCCACATTTACCTCAGAGGCAAGCATAGTGCACCCTTTGGTCATACTAGTAAATGAATTACCTAGGAATGCCATCCTAGTTCACCTGATACATTTTATGTGGAGTGCTTAAACTTAGGACTGTTGCTGTTTCTTCTTATTGTTGCAGTTCGCTCATTATTGTAGGGAATAGGTATTTGTCATTTTTAAGTGTTGTATTTTTTTTAATGCACCTATGTTTTCCAAATAACTAATGTGGTGGGCATCCACTAATTATTCTCTAGAGCTTAAAATCAGTAGGGGCATTTTAATCATTGATCAGGCCATGAACATTTAGTCATCATCTACTCACCCCCCTTGCCGATAGAAAGTTGGGTGAAGTTTCTTAGTCCACAAAACATTTCTGGAATATCACAGCAAAACAGGGTTGCAGCATTCTCCTAAACTACAGAAGAAGTTGGGGACTAGTTTTAAAATCTTTTTTAAAAAAAGAAATTAAACATAAAATGGCTCCATAAAGCTCATCTGGTGTAAGTCCCCTGAAGCCCCGAGATCTCAAATGGAAAAGATGTTATGTACGCAAAAAATATTGGTCAATGGCACAATGTTTCCACAATCTGGAATTGTTGTCCTCATCATGACACTGCCAGGAAACTAGAAGAGATTCCAGAAGTTAATTAGTGAGCTTTATAATGTGATGATAGGCAGATTTTATTACCTTTGGACGGAGCAAGGCTCGTGGTTTTCCAGTCTTAGTGATAAGCTAAGCTAACCAGCTGTTGGTGTTAGCTTCACATGCTTCTTATGTGCTTCTAAATCAAGGCACAAGAGAGGAGTGCACACAAGCCGCTCCGCAACCTCGAAAACAATGGTTTTGCTGGCAACGCGTTTCTACCGATGCATACTATTCCTTTAAACCACAACACTTAGGAAATTATCAGGATGCCTAAAACTAAAGGATTGACTTTTAAGTCTGTTTTGTGCACAATTTTAGTGGAGGATCTGGAAAGTGTAGAAGAAACAAGAGAATAACATAATCACAATCTTTGCTGACTTGTTTTCTGGCTAAAATGACAACATCTACAATGGCACTCAGTAGAGCGCATACCTCCGCCAAGGCCCAACAGCCCTCTTGTTTAAGCCTTAGCACCAACTGCAGCAACTCATGACACTCTGTTAGTACCTTACTGAATCCATATTAACTTAGCTACACATTGGTGGTAGTTGCAGATTTCTAGCGCTATTTGTTACCATACAGCAGCCAGGAAAAGACTACGCCCCCTATAAAAATCAATATCCATGCATTATTCCCTGGAAAATTAATAAAAATGTGGGAAAATGCCCTATCTCGTAATGTTAAAGAAAAAGATACAAAATTCCTGGATCCGCCATCCTTGGCCCATGCGCCATTCTTCCATCAAGTTTCGTGGAAATCCATTTAGTAGTTTTTGCGTAATCCTGGTGACAAACCAACCAACCAACAAACGGACACGGGTGAAAACATCACCTCCTTGGTGGAGGTAAAAATAGCAGCCCTATAATCCCATATTTATAGGATTATATTTCTCATTTGTCATTTTTACGTTGGGAGTTAAATGTGATATGTTTCATTATAGAATTATTTTACTGTATTTTAACCTTTACCTTCATATTGTCATGTGTATTATTCTGCAGTAATGGAAGCCCGACTGAAGAGAATGGCCTCGCCTTCTTTATTTGGGGCTGATGTGCAAGAGCTGGCATTCCATGCAGAAATGCAGTCAAACAATCGACTCCATTTTAAGGTACACACCGACATAAACCATCTGTCCCTCCTTCTCTCTCTCTCTCTCTCTCTCTCTCACACACACACATTTTTGACAGCAGCGGAGGAACTAGTGAGATAAATCTAGACCAGAGAAATTAATTTCTTAAGCGGTTTTATCAAAGCATGTTCAACATGAATGCTGTACGGAACAAAAGAGGACAAAAATAACGATTTTCACAACAAAGTACGAGCATGACCGTGAGATATACGAGGCCACACTCACTCTGATTGTATGGTTGTTTCCTCTCCTCAGATCTATGATGCCCACAGGCAGAGGTTCGAGGTCCCCCATGAGCATATCAGCAGCCTCAACAGTGACCCATCCAGCCCCATCAGCAACACACTGGAGATGACAAACAAACCCTTTGGCCTTACTGTGCGCAGGAAGGAGAACAAAAAAGTCCTGTGAGTGCTCACTGTGTGTGTGTTCGTTGTGTATTTGTTTGTGTTGGACTGGGAGAGGCTTGTTTATATGTGGGCAGTGAAGGAACTACAATAGAAGAGCAGACTATACGCGCTGTGTATATTTAACAATTTAACCATGAATCATGTACATTCAGGCATGTACTGTATGATTTGACTTGGTATTATATCATACTACATATACTGTATAAGCACTATACATACTACCACATGGCTGCGCTTGCACGTGCACTCCTTTAGCTGCAACATTTATCCTAGCAGCAGATTGTTATGCAGAATCTTGTTCAGATCATACCGCCGGCTATGTTTACAGTAGATTGTGCAGATGTAATTCTGGATGCTAAAGACAGTCAGTGCCACAGTGGCCAAAATATTATCAGACAAGCTGAGCTGCCGAATGTTTGATTCGGTGTCTCACCTCTTACAGTTGTAACTCGCAGTCTTCTCACAATGGCCCCATAGATTTGAGAATTGACAGTTGCCAGTAGATTACCATTGATTCTTTGCATCGCATCTGATGCAGTTATGTTCAGAAATCCTCCACCGCATAATCTCGTTATCGTGCATTATTCCCACATGATGACATGTAACGCCTTCACCATGTTATGTCAGCTTCCCACAGCAACGACTAATTATGTTCATGTCAACCTGGGCCACTTGGTGCGCCCTGGGTGACATCGTAGTGATCAATTACGCCTCAGAGCTGCCTGCCCACACAGCTCTGACTTCATATTAAACAACAAAAGGCATTAAACCATTATTATTGCTAAAGCTATACTGAATATGACACAAAATAGGGCTCAGAACCCCTCATTTTTATTATTTAGGATATGATGCACATGCCATAGCCATGACTTAATACACTCAGGGTGTTTTGCTTTTATGAATCACGGCTGATTTATAGGGCTTGACAAATTTTCCTGCAAGGCAAACGTTTATCAATGACTCAGATGTTTCTTTTATAAAGCCAAAGGTTGTCATTTGAAATATTTAACTGAGTCTGATATGTTGTCCAGACAAGACAGAACACTAAGCGGCAACAACACTTCATTTCTTTCCATGTATTCTAACTCTGTGTGCTCAGGGTTTGTCTTTGCTGCAGAGGTATCCACAGTTTTCACACAGATTTTTTTCCCCCCTTGTGAAATGTTCTTACATCACATGGCAACCTTTGGCTCGTCTCCCTCCTTACATCAAGCGCTGGTGCATCGGGCAGCTTTGTTGTCTTTCTCCACACGACCGTCAACCAGTGAGATTGCTGTATAGATTATAAATTACTAACATTCTTTTGCTCTCATAAAAGCCTTTATCAGGCCACTTGTTTTATGAATCACCATTGTAACTTATTCTCAACATGTGAGGACAGGACAGCCACAAATCACTCACAGTAACTGGTCAGTGCATGGATATAAAAAAAACCCATCTTAATGCCACCCCAATTTAAATGTGAACATTTTACAGGTTCTTTTTAGAGTGCTCGCGAGCATTTACATGGCATACCAGCAGTTCTTTTATGAAGTCTTGTTCTGTTGTAGGAAGGTTGGAGGTCGACTGCAAGTAAGTTTCAAGTGGCTTAATTTGACCTGTCACAGGAAAATAATTAACAGGTGGCAACAGCTGAATGCATGCAATTTGTCAACATTTTTACCAATGTAATAGTTTAATGATTAGTGATAGTGATTTTTTTTTAGTTGTTGAAAGACATTATATGAGGCTCCTAATCAAAATGCCTAAAAATGACTCGGCCTTTGTTGAGTTGTGAAGTTACATTATTCCAAATGTTTCCAACAATGTTCAAACGCAGAGAAATCCGTAATTTTATCCAAGGTAACAGTGTGTTTCTTTGGTCGCCTGTTGTCATAGTGAGGACATTCATTCCAACATTAGCTAGTGGTGAGTTTAGATCAGTGAATTTCCCAGGCCATGTGGCATGCATTTTTGACGTTGCATTCACAAAAAAACAATAAAAACAACAGATAGGGGGTTTTCATCATTAAACAGACTACATTTTTCTTAAGCAACAATAAATAAAATGTTTATTTTTGTTGTTTTATGTAATGGTCAGTATTTTTGGTGGCCCTGTGTCCAGCAGAGTGTCAGAGAGTGAGGAAGTCTCTGAAAAAGACTAGAACATTACACATTTAGAACATTACATCGTCTGTGAACAGTTCTGCCTGAGTTGTCACATAGCTTTTCATCAGCACTAGTGGTTGCAACTCCCATGATCCCACGCTATACTCGCATCTTTCGATCTGTTTTTTATTGAGACCCCCAGTGGCGGACATTCTTTGCGCTTAAAATGGCCGTTCTTTGTTCACACACATGTACGACAAGCAGGAGTCAGACAGTGAAACGCAACAGAAATCTGAAAAAATAAACTCTTTGTAGGAAAATAATTTGTTACAATAATCTGCCAGTTTGAATAGTCACTTGGTGTTGCTGCTTTGGCAGCTGTTATCAAGAGCAATATTGCATTCCTTGTTTTTATAACTGTCTGATAAGCATGTGCAGGAATAAAGCACTAAAAATTAGCCAGCGCGATAACAAAGTTTATATATTTACTTTGCATACCATTAATATTCCATCTATGTTCACTGCTTACATTCTTTACTTGTTTACTAGTTTTGTTTTGGCAGCTAGAGCAGGCTTACTATTTCAACTACCAGTGTATGTCTTGTTTTGAAGCCTAGAGAAATGCTACCCAGAGGGCTTATTAGCGCTTGATGGGAAGATCTGTCTTCTTCTTTTTTTTTCCTTTTTGCAACTCAACTCCTCCTCACACCCTTCTCTTCTTCCCACTCCCCCATCTCGCTGCATCTCACTCTCACTTTCTTTCTTACTTCTTTGTCTCTCACATTTTCTCTCACCTGCTCTCTCTTTTCCACATCGCTCGTCTCTTTCTCACATCAGTCTGTCTTCACAAATCTCACTGGTGACCTGTTGTTTTTGTTTTTTTTCTCGTTTTCTCTCCTTGTTTTAAACACATTCAGGTTTGACACTACATTTGCTCCACTGGTGTTTGCGGACCAGTACCTACAGCTGTCTGCTAAGCTTCCATCCCATAATATTTATGGCCTGGGGGAGCATGTGCATCGACAGTATCGTCATGACACGAACTGGAGAACCTGGCCCATCTTCACCAGAGACGCTTTCCCTAACGGGGTGAGGGGTACACACACACACACACGTCAATAATGCTTGACAGTATGCATGGTTTAAGACATACCGGTGCAAGTGTGTATACAGTGATAAATACAGTGTATCTACATCTATTACATGTATATATCAACCCCTATAATGTGAGGGTTTTTTTTTTTTTGTTATTGTGTACCAAACATATTGTGTGCATGTGGAAGTGGCATGTTTACATGTGTTCCCGACATGTGGATTCTCCTTCCCAAAGGGCTTATAATTGAAAGCCTTGTAAGCTGATTAGGTGGTGAAGTCACCCCCTCAGCTTCAATGAGCCTCCCACCCCTTCCCTAAATGCCCTCTTCACCCCTCTGTCTCCCTCTGTCTCCCTGTGTCTTTCCCCCTCCCTGCAGGGAACACATAACCTCTATGGACATTATCCCTTCTTCCTCTGTCTGGAAGACGAGAGTGGAAAGTCATTCGGAGTCTTTCTCATGAACAGCAATGCTATGGGTAAAGATAAAAAAACTGCACACACACAGCAATGACATTGTCCTCAGAAAGACGCATTGACACATTTTGAAAAGGCAGTATAATACACGACACAGGCACACAAAAAGACAAACCATTTTGAAATGGATCAAAGGCACATGAACGATGAGTTCTGCCTCATCCTCCTAACACAAATGGATGCACTGTTGCCTCAATCAAAAATCTGCGCGGACAAATCAAAGAGAATATTCCGTGGCTGTCTAATTCTGTGACGGAGAAGACTGAAAGCGATGGGAGTGTCCGCCGACATCGTTTTTTCTCTTGCTCCTCGTGTGGAAGCTTTTTCTTTTTTGCACCTCATGGATTGTCTTCACTGATGCATAGATGATGTGTGTTTATGTGCCTGAATAAAACACACGAGGACAACTCACTGGGGTTATAGGGTTATCATTCATAGTTAAGAATGCTGTTAGTATAAAGTTTGCAGTGTTTCCATCTCTGCGGCCTCATTTATAAAAAATGAACTTAAGATCATTTCCAATGGTGTGCTTACGTTTGATTTATAAAAGATGCTTTCCATTCAGTAAAAAGCCTTGCTTAAGCAGTTTCTATGGATCCTGTATGTAACTTACACACCTGTGATCTAAAAAATCACGTCCGTCAAGTCTAACCTTTGCTTAGAGATAAGATAATTTCCATGTCACAACAAGCATTATAAATAACTTCTTATGGTTTTATGCTTAATCACAATTAAGATCAAAAGTCCATTCCCTGGTGTCTTTTGTTCAGAGGTGACTTTGCAACCGGCTCCTGCTGTGACCTACAGGACGATTGGAGGAGTCCTCGACTTCTACATTCTCTTCGGAGACACTCCAGAGCAAGTGGTGCAGGAGTTCCTTGTGGTGAGGCACAAAAACTGCACATAATAACAGCCAGTGAAGGGTTTCTGGTCAAGTGGTTTGTGCATTGCCTTGGCACTGTAACTGCATTAACAGTATGTCCAATTGTGTTGTCCAGCTCATTGGCAGGCCTGTCATTCCTCCCTACTGGTCACTGGGCTTCCAGCTTTCTCGGTGGGACTACGGCAGCCTGAGTGAGGTCAAGAAAACGGTGGAGAGAAACCGTGCCGTGGCCCTCCCATACGTAAGATACTGCCAGCTCGCTTTTCTTGCTTTTTCTGTGTAGCTGTTTTTATGCAGCATGCCTAACAATCTGATTGTCAATCTCAAACTGCAGCCAAGGTCAATGCAGTCTGTGCAGACAGTTTGGGATTTTCTTGTTAATAAGCAAGGGGAAATATATTTTTTCACAGATATATCACCATCCATGATATATCATGGATTTTAGGTGCATAAATGTCCTCACATGTTTGGCACATTCACACTTCCACATATCTCAGCTGTATGTTGTAAATCTAAAGCATAGAGATGATCGTCACATTGTGTTGGCACTGTGTTTATTATCACAATAAAAATGCACAATAAACTCAAATCAGATTAGGTGTAAGGTGCACGTTTTCTGGTCCATTCATACGGCTCTGATGCCGTGACAAAGCGAAAATATCAGCAATCTCTTGCTGAGAAAGTACCAAACAAAATCCACACAAAGTATGAAAAGCTTGAGATCATTATCAACTGATAACTGTGAAATGAAAACATGCGACACAGTGTTCTTGATATCGGCCTCTTTTTTGTGCTGCTCTTTTTTTTCACTGGTTTTCTTAAAGCCAAAAAAGCAAACTGGAGATAAAACAGAAGACGCTTTTTCAATTTGACCTCCAATGTCATTTTAGGGAGGTTGCCAAATTCTCCTTTTCTTTAGACAAAATATGCACTTCAAAGACCAACTGTCTGAAACTATGTTGTGATGATGCATAGTGCGTGCTGCTACAACAGCTGTATAGCTTTTTTTGGGGGGGAGGGAAGAGAATCAATACTTCACCTTGTGCGCCCCTTGTTAAATCTGAACCACTCATGCACTACTGTGCGGTTCCAGAGGCAAGAACCTTAAC
The DNA here is from genome assembly GCA_037974645.1 of Hollardia meadi. Taxonomy (NCBI): domain Eukaryota; kingdom Metazoa; phylum Chordata; class Actinopteri; order Tetraodontiformes; family Triacanthodidae; genus Hollardia; species Hollardia meadi. The sequence goes on along the minus strand of JBBPCS010001040.1, from coordinate 6,986 downwards.
CACTACGCTATCTGTGAGGACGTGATATGAAAGTTGAAGCAGGCGTTGGACGGACAGTCAGAGTGATAGCACTGGCCTTTAGCTTAGACGGGGTAATCCAGCTTTCTGTCAAATAATGGAGAGTCTGCTGGGCTCTATAGGTTCAATCCCGGGACAACTATTTTTCAAGCATCACTGAATGTTAGCGCTAATCAAAGATCAATCCACCGCGTTCCTTTCAGTATCTCATTCATCCTGATCTGAATGTTAAAGCTACACTCCAACACCTCTTCACTTGATAAATACCAGTTCTGGTTGACATTTTCTTGGGAATGAGCCTCACTGCTTATCTTCGCCTGGGCCTGCGACTAGTAAACGTATGAAGTCCCTTCGACACTGAGCAGTGATATTTGATGTACTGTCTACTCCTTAATTACCAGGGTCAACTCCCAATCCTAATATTTACATGTCCCTAAAGCACTTCAACTGTATCACGACTCAGCAATGGCTGCACCAATCAAGGACGTGATTTGAACTTGTCTTATTTAAAGATCAAATGCAACCAATATCTCACTCTGATGATCTCCGATCTTTCATATCCAAAGACATTAGGATGCAGCTGCTTCCTCTCCTGCTGTAGTCAGGGACATATTTGATAACCATTAGATAGACCACAGAGGACATTATCACATTCTCCCTAATATGTCTGGAGCGGATTACCATTAGAGGGAGGACCTGGCACAGTCTTCCAAACCATCTGCTCTGTCGATGTGGAGTAGATTTTGGCAGCCAACAAACACAGAGAGAGAGCCAGCATGAAGTCACACCCTGATAAAAAAAAGAAGAAGAAGAATGTGTTCCCAATTCCCATTGTCCTCCCAAGGTTTAGCAGCACACGGCCAAGTTGTTTGCACTCATGTCAGGTCTTCAGAATTCTAGGAAAAGGCAGGTCAGCAGACGTGCTAGCAGTGAGCAGTTTTGTTTTGTTTTTTTAGTAAATAATAATTATTATTATTTATTTATTTATATAGTACAATTCATGCAAAGATGCAGTCCAAAGTGTTTAACAGGATTTTTTTTTTAAAAGAAGCAATAATAGCAATGAGTGACAGAGAAGCAAATAAAACAGTTTGATCACAGTACAATAAAAACATTAACAGCCAGATAAGAAAAACAGTTTGATCATAATACAGTAAAACAATAAGACTAGTAAAGATAATCCAAATTAAAAGACAGGTTAAAAAGATGTGTTTTTAATTTCTTTTACAAAATTCCAAGGGTGTTAGCTGCTCTAAGATCTAAGGGGAGGTAAAAAAAAAAAAAAAAAGACAGCGCTGATATATGAGGCTGTTAGTTATGGCTAGTGCAGGGTTTTTAGATAAATAAAAGGACTTTAAAATCAATTCTTACAGATACAGGTAGCCAGTGCAGTGATGCAAGTAGAGGAGTAATGTGATCTCTTTTTTTTTTTTTGGTATTGGTCAAAATCCTGGCTGCAGCGTTCTGAATTATCTGTAATTTTCTTATAGACTTCTTTGGGAGACCAGTAAAAAGGGAGTTCTAATAGTCTAAACGGCCTGTAATAACAGCATGTAGCAAGTTTCTGCCTTTCTGCAATGCTTAAAAGTTTGTTTAATAGCCATGCTGAGATGGAAATATACTGTATTGTGTGAGGCATGATTTTTTTTTTTTTTTAATGTATGCCAAGTCAGCATTTAAGCATTTCCAATCAAGCTTTGAATACCTTAGGCCATCTAATGTATTTGAAGTAAACTCATCAAATTATTCATAAAACATCAGGTGCTCATACAGTACACATTTTTCTTCTTCTTCCCCTGCAGGACATTCAGTACACTGACATTGACTACATGGAGGATAAAAAAGACTTCACTTATGACAGAGTCAAGTTCCGTGAGCTGCCTCAGTTTGCCAACTACCTTCATGAGAAGGGTCAGAGATACATCCTCATCCTGGTAAGAAGTACTCTGTTTCAGCATCCTAATGTTGTTGTTGTTTTTGTAGTATTTTTATTTTTGAGTGCACCCACCAAGCAGTGGAAATTTCAAATATAGCAATTTCAAAATTTTACTGTATGAGCAGCCATGATATGTGGTTTGCAGTGTCTGCATCATATGTCCTTTCATGTTCTTATGAGTGGATTCTTTTGTCCCCAGGATCCTGCAGTGGCTACTAGTAAAAGGACAGGGAACACCTCATATGAATCCTATGACCGCGGGACTGCAAAGAATGCCTGGGTCACTGAATCAGACGGGAAAACTCCTCTGTTAGGAGAGGTGAGTTTCATTTGGCCGCTGAATTATAAAACATTTCCTTTCAACCAAAAAATGTCACTCATTTGGACGGCAGCACATTCTACGTGCAGTGTGTCCCATGACCTGTCACAGTGATATTCAGCTCGGCAGGTTGTGAACATGTCCTAGATGTGTCAGCCTCTAAATGTTATGAAACCCAGGTCAAATTCAGGTGTTAAGTGTAATTGGGGTTGTTTATATATTTCACTATATATTATTATATGTTCATGGGCTGTTAAGAAAAGGTACAAACCATAGGTTACATAATGTAAATTTGAGAGATTAAAATTGGCAACAGACATGATTTAAACAAAAATTAGCATGGCATGATTGTTGAGGTGCACCAAGACTTGCATCTTAGAAAGTACCAAACTGTTTGGAGGTTTAGACTTGACACCAAATGGATTTTAGACAGAATAATGTGATTAACAAAACATGTGTAAGAGCCGCCAGGCAGTGCTCTAAAACTAGCTTGTGTCAAGACTTGCTTTATGATTCTTTAGGCTAATAATACTGTGTAAAAGAAGGAAAAAAAAAACCCCATCAGATTGAACATTAATATTAACAAAATCTTTAAAATCCCCCAGTACAGTACATTCACTGACACTTTTATTATTAACAACATCTGCAAGTAAACTACAATATGATTCATGTAAGATATTAAGAAGGTTAGGTCGGTTAAGGTTAGGGAACAATTAGGATTATCATCTTGCATCGCCTTGTATGTAACAGTTAGTGTCAGTGGCAACATCATTCATGCTTTCATTCCACTTCACATCACTTGTAAAGGTCTGTGAACTGTGGCACGTGCAGTACAATGACAAAGTATATATAGCTGTTGTGAAATTGATACTTAAGATGATTCCAGGAAGTTCGGAGCATGAATAAGCATCAAAGAATCAGGAACTGAGTAACACAGGTAGATGAGATACATCCTGATTCCACGACTATCATGCAACACAAGCATAAATACATGCATTTGCTGTATGCATGCAGGTGTTTTGTTTTTTGACTGGTTCTCCACGGTTTCCATCAATCCCCAATGGAGGTTCAAGCCTCGGGTATGTTATTTTTGATCCTTTTCCCCACGGAGCGCGTGGTTAAAGAGCTCCCCCCTGCAGAGAGGGCTGGAGGTGGGGGCTAAAATCTCTGTTGCTCCTGTGCATTTATGGTGCTGCTTTTGATTATGCACACGATTAGGCCCAGTCCCTCTGCTAATCGCTTTTTCATGCTGTTTATAACAGGTCAAACATATGCATTGATTCCGCATTAGTGTTTAATCTTAAAATGTTCTGCATCGCTGCATCACGGATTATGCGTGCGAGTGTGTGTGTGTGTGTGTGTGTGTATGTGTGTGTGTGTGTGTGTGTGAAAGACAGAGAGTGAGAGAGAGAGAGAAAAAAAGTCAGTCTATGTGTGCATCTATGTGTATCCATCTCTCTAACTGAAAAGCTTTTCTTGGTTGTTTGTGCTTTATGTCTGTGCACGCCTGTGTGTGATTGTAATTGATTCTAATTTATTTCCATATAAATGTATGTGTCCTGGTTATGAAAACAGTGGGGTCCGTGCAAAACGACCTTTGCCGTAGCTGTTTCAGCAATAAAAGGAGATGCAGCATCAGACTGATATTTATTTTGCTTTTAAGACAGCTAATTGCTCGCAAAGATAAAGATAAAAGCTTTTCATGGAGGCCCATATGTTGTCTGTGCGCGAGTAAAATCATAGCACGACCTCACTCACACAGATGAACATTTCTGCTGGGCGCACAGAGGCAAGAGATGGATGGGAGTAAACAAAACAACAGGGAGAGAACGGAGTCCATGTGGATTTAAAGGTAGGGATGACAGACAGAAACATGGGCCAAGAAGAAGGAAGGCGCAGGCAGACAGACAGAGGCACAAATAATAGATTAGAGAGACCTGTACATGGAGACAGACTGGCTGTCTTTCTGAGCAGCAGAGTGACAGCGAGGCATACAGGAAGTCCGCCACAGTGAGAGACAAGAGACAAAAAGAGAGATTATCAGGTAAACACAAAAAAGGGACAGACAAGATGGAAGGAAGAAAGACACTTTGGGGCAGAGGCAGGCAGAGGGACAGGTAGAGACGGGTAGAAGAAAAGATAGACAGGTAATGGCATAGATAGGCAAGCTGACAGACAGGAGAGCATAAAAACAGACAAATAGACGTAAAGATATGCGGCTACAAATGCCAGCAGATTTGTTGAGAGTGTTTACCGGGGCGTCAGCGTTAGTAAGCAGCTGGAGACGTCAGAAAGACAAAATCTCAGAGTTGAAGGAGCGAAGAAATGTCAAATGAGAGATGGCAACTGCAAGGAACTATCAATAAGCTCTGACCTTGGAGCTCCGACCACCTGCCGAAAACACCCGCCCATAAATCTGTATCTATGTATACGGGTGTGTGTGCGCGTGGGCATGTGAGCGTACGTGAGCATGATTCATGTCTTTGCTACAAACTGGGCTGTAAAGATATTGAAGTAAAACAGGTAATGATAGCTAGCGTGCATGCAGCAACCTTGAGATTTAATATCCACAATCACACACACACACACACACACAAATCTTTCTCTGTGTATTAATCATTTTTTTCAATACTTATCATTAAGGACGACTTCTAACAGAGAGATTTCTATTGCATTATGGATTTCTCTTCCCTTCCTCAACTTGTCTCTCTCTCGACCCCCTCTTTCCTTTGCCATCTTATTTTCATCAATCCTGCCCCCTCCCTTACTTTATCTTCTCTTCTAAGCTGTTTCTCTGACATTTCCATAGGCTTTTTTTTTTTTTCCTATGAAACTTACTACGCCTACACCATGTTATTTGATCATGCCACATCCTGTTGTTTACATGCACACTCACAGTATTGTGTGGGCTAGATTCTAGCCTAGTTAGTGACCATTGACTGTATATAAAGATGGAGAGCATGAGAGCTCCCCAACGGTGAAGCCAAATAACTCAATCGCCCCCTGATGGTGGGCTGCAGTATAGGTCATAAATCCCGCCTCTCAATGGTATTAAATAGGACATGGGCCAAACTAAAAACTTGTATTACAAATAAAATGTTTCCCAAAGATGGTTTCTGTCGTTTTAGGTAGTTCTTATCACGCTGCTGTATGTTCAAGTGTTCATTTTTCTGATCAGTTTAGTTTTAATCAGTTATTTGATGCTGTAAAAAGTGGTGAAATGTCATGATGTCGCGATTGAGTCGTGCGGATGTATGTGCAGGGACTCGATTCCACGGCTCCACCGCCCGGTCACTGCCGAGTGGACTCTGTCTCCAAAAAATCTCACCATCTCACATTCCGTCCCTCTCAGGTGTGGCCAGGAGAGACCGTATTCCCGGACTACACAAGCCAAAACTGCATCGACTGGTGGGTTGATGAGTACGAGCGCTTCTCCAGGGAGATCAAACACGATGCCCTCTGGATTGTAAGTCAATTTTAGACATGCAAAATGAAGGTGTGTGCCCACTGATGAGCTGTTCGCTAGCCAAAAATTCGGACACAAAATTCCGGCATCATTTCTGCAGCCAATCACACGTGCACAGAGGCAGCAAGCTCACATTTTTTTTATGATTTTTCGGTGGAAATTACTTCACTGTGGGTTGAACACTGAGGCCAATAAAGAGCACCAAACACAGACTGACACAAAAAAAACAGGCTGAAATATATATTTTACTGTTAATGATTCCTCAGCTGAAAATTTGGTTTCGGCTCACTCATCACTCGGGCTCATTACTTGCTGCAGGACACACAATCTCACATTTAACTTCAAACACCTTGGCTCACCCAAGGTCACTTTACTAATGTTTATCAGGGAAAATAAATGTTGGATGTGAATAAACCTCTATCACTTTAGTGAAGGGATCCTGGATTCACAACACTGTTAGGACATGCTGTGAATATTTTTGTAATTAGGCCCTATACATAATACACATGCTATACACACACTGTAATTTTGTTTTTGTCAAACAATGCTTTATGTTGCACTTGCAGGACATGAATGAGGTGGCTAATTTCAAGAAAGGATCAAATAAGGGCTGTGCTGATAACAAACTCAACTACCCTCCATACACTCCAAGTAAGACACTTTTTAAATCTATATTCTGAGCTATAATCATAAAAAAACAATATGTGCACTTCTTACGCAGCTTTAATGTCCTTTTGACACGTTAGTTGAGTCTCATAACTTTGTCACGGCAGCATTGTTGGTTTGGCCTTGCAGTTTGAAATCTACAGCTCATGAGAACAAAGTATTCGGAGGTTACAGCACTATAAAGAAATAGGGCTTGTCACAGGGTGGCAGCTTGTAGCCAAAATGCTGTGCACAAGTTGATAAATTTGCCACAACAGCTGATAAAGTAAGTTCGGATCTAGAGGAAAACGCGTCTAGAATAGTGGGTCCCTGGTGAGGAATTTTGAAAATGACTCTTCTGCCATGTCTTTTATTCCAGCTTGTCCCAGACAGGATGATCATAACTGGAAAAGGCATGCTCCCCTGATGCCACCTTTTTATTGCACTCCTCCTTAGTCATCCTCTTCATCCGTTGCTCTGCCTCTCATTCTCTCATTGGACCTGCTTCCTATTGCAGTGTATATCTCATTCTGTCCCTTTCTTTCTCTTTTTTCCCGTCCTCACTGCATCCTATATTTTGTATTCATTCCATACCTCCTCGC
>JBBPCS010001039.1:0-15889 GCA_037974645.1 Hollardia meadi | reverse complement strand
TGTGTGAGTGTGTGTGAGTGAGTGAGAGAGAGAGAGAGAGAGAGAGAGAGAGAGAGAGAGAGAGAGAGAGAGAGAGACTAATCCTCATTTCTAATGTAGTAAACAACAAATGTACAAGAAATGCAAGGGAAGCAATGAGGGAATATACATAAAAGAAAGCAACTAACTCTCAGTAGTGGGGTGGAACATGAATAAATCTAGCATCCAAAGTACTGAGTGTGCAGCATGAAGGATACCAAATTCAATGTAGCTTCATTATTAAACTTAACAAGGCTCTCTAGCCATGGCTGATATTAGCATGAGTAACCACCAAGAAACAAAACAGGCAATGCAGCACCAGCTTAACACACACCTTACCATCAAAATGACCATATAACAGTTCCTTTAACGGGTAAGCTTGGGAAAAAGTGCTTTCACAGTGATCAACTGGGCAGACTGTCAGCTCTGGGGTAAAGGGGATTTCTGGAGCCTGCTGGTGTTGCTAGGGTGATTAATTGACTTGTTAACAAGCACGCCGCCAGATCATGGATGCATCATTTAGAACTGGATGGCAAGAGCGCTCAGCCTTGCTTCCAATTTTGCCCAGTCGCCACTCACAGTATTGCAGCTAAAAATTCCCCTGCGGCCCAAAAAGCTTTTTTCCCCATAGACCACCGTTAATAAAAGAGACGTCTGTAAAACTGTTGACAGGACACCTTGAACTGCAAACAAGGTCGATTATGACCCTCTCTATTATGAATTTTTGATCCATGGAGGTTTTATACTCGTAAAACTTTCCCCGAGCCGAGGAAAGCAATTTAAGGATCTCTGACGTCATCACAATGTAAAGTCTATGGGCTGAGCGGGAATATGCGGGCAGGGGCCAGCGGGAGAAACACTACTGCGCATATTCAGTGGGCCACATAACCAGGAAGTAAACCTGGAAGCTAGAAAACTTTTTTGGTGCATGTGCCAGGCTTCTTTGCATCCGGTATCTTCTTCTGTTATATAAACTGTGCGCCAGATCCTTTTCTACACTAATTAAAATCCCCTACTGACTCTCTGATTTGTGCAGCAAAATTTGTGCCCATTAACAGCTGTTTCCACCAGCTGGAGAAACAAACAGAGCTTTTTAGGTGGGATATCAGTGGGGACATTATCTTCCTTCATAGCTAGCTACATCCTATTATGTATTGTATGTGCCTCATCCTCGCCACAGGATGGCGACTGTAACAAACAAGTTGCAAGTAGCCCACACTGCCCCTTTTGAACTTATTGATACTTTGTAGGTGATCACATAAGAGATCATCTCACATTCCATTCGCGATTCAACTCGTTGCTTGACACTACACGTGACCTGCATGTTGTTCATGAAAGTCTTGATATTGATTTAGAGACAGTGGCATGGCTGGATAGCTATAAAGTCTTTACGGTCAAATTACATGTACTGTTTGTCAAATGGACACAATGTTATTGACTTTGAATCTTGCTAGCATAATGTTAGCTTTCTGGCACATAGCTGAGCCAAAGGATTCTATGAGAGGAGCGGACTAGAAGTATCTTCCATTGCCAAGTCGCATCTAAGGTTTATCCTATTAACTGGAGTAGTGAATAACGCTTCCATTACATAAGAACCTCATGGACTCGTAATGATCTTTCTAGGTTTTCATCAAACCCTTAGGTGTTGCCAACTGAGTTACGGCTTGTGAAAAACTTTAAATTTGGATTGTGCAATTAAGATTAAAGAAAAATCTTGGTCCATCCTGACTTAACAGCATCACATGTTTCCTGCAGATTCCAATCAGTTGTAACTCATCCTGAAAAAAGCCAGTGACTGCGGAGGACAATGGAGTAAATGTAGTTTGCACTCACAAGATTCATTTTCACAGGATTATTGTTTCTTCTTAACAAAGTTTGTTTATGCTATCACTTTACTATTATAGTTTTGCATTATTGCTGCTCTTATTTATGAAGACAAATTACACCCAAGCCTTCTCCGAATTCAAAGCTCAGGATCGGCATACCTGAAGGAACCGGTTTTAAGTTATGTAACGAGGCTCCATAAAACCTCCTTAATCCAAACATGACTTCACGAACTTTCATCTGCTCTACCTCTTAGTATATCACTATAAATAACATGGCCACAAATAAACACTTGTTTCTGATTGCTAAATACACTTCAGCTTTACTCTAAACGTGTTCAGAATTAGTATATGGTATGCCATTGAGACACAGCAGAGAACAGGAGTGCCACCTGTGCAGGAAATCAGGCACAAGAGAATACATACTGAGTTTGACTGGTGGGCAGGTGGGAAATGTCAGCATCTGAAAAAGAGACATAAACACACACACACACACACACACAAACAGAGGCAGGGAACGAGACTGACTCAGGCGCTGTGACAAACACAACACTTGTGACTGTAGTGTGGGAACTAAAAAGATTATTGTAACGCAGGCACTATGTTCATATAAACATTTGACATGTCTGCATGTATTTTGGGCATCTTTTCACATTTGTTTTCCTCATGCCAATGCACAGTGTTTACAGTGGCATTTGGCATTACTGTTTGCATTATTCACCTTCTTAAAATGTTTCTTAGTTTAAAGTAATGGCCACTTTAAACCCTGAAAAAAAGGCAAATGCAATACTGATTTCTGTGTTGCTTCAGGCAATTTTATTTTCATTGCATCTCTCCTGTGAAGCTGTTTTATATTTTTTGCGCTCATATAAATCTCAAATGTACAGCCAGTTTAGCCAAGACCACCACAAAATAAACATATACCTTTTTATGGCTTAGAAAACATCTGAATATGGACCTTGCAGTGCAGGAGCAATAAATATGGAATTCATTATACAGATATTTTCAGTTCCCAAATGACCGTATGAGGAAATAATTCATTCCTTTTCTTGAACTGTAACTTTAAGAGAGTGAAAATGTGTAAGCAGTGCACGCCAATAAAGAACACAACCATCTACAAAATGCAGGACTGAGCACCCTGCCTGCCATGTACCTGACTAAGCTGTTAAGTGTAAAATTCAAAAGGGATTATTTTAACATTTTGTCCTTGAAATCAAACCTGAATAACTGCCTGTATCTATCCCACAGCTGGAAGCTTACTAGTGTTAAACCCATAGTCCACACTGATATGTTGTCTCATCTATTTAGCATGCTGTGTCTCAGAAAGCAGATTACTGCATTTCCAGAGCCTTCTGAAATGCACAAAGGAGAGCAGCTCCTGTTCAAAATAGTAACTCAACCTGCTTGTTGTGTTGGCCCAGCTCCCTGATAGCCCCCTCAGGCTAAGATTTTAGCACTTAAGACTATGCTGTGCTACAGGTTATTTCAGAATCAGATTCCCTGTCGCTCAAATGCCAAGAGGTAAGTGTAATTGCTGCTGTTTTGTCCTCCGGGTGCTAGTCCTCCCCATGAGCCTTTACTGTGTGGCCTGCAAGAGAGGCAGCAAGGGCAGCCTGCGTTTATGACACTGTCAGGAGGGAGATGGTAGCTGTGAAAGTATATTGTTAGCTGATTTGATTTTGTGTAAGACTGCACATACTGCAAGTGTGAGGAATAGCTACAAACATCAGGAAATCATTGAACTTTGACACAGGCAGTGAAAAATTCAAGTTTAAGGCTGGGCATATTCTATTGCTAACATATCTTATGAACAACGATAACAATACATTGATTTTAACTAAAAGGTCTTAAGCCTGTTGATAAAGTCTCACGTGCATGATTCTGTAATCAGAATCAAAATTGGATTTACTGCCAAGTAGGTTTTCACATACAAGGAAATGTATACGTTGGTATATTGGTGCATAATAAACATAGTATAAGAAAATATAAGGTTATAGCTGCTGCACAGCAGTGAGTTGGGACTGGGCATTTTGAGGAGGAGAAGGAGGAAGATGATGAAAAAGAAGGGAATTAAAAACAAATTACAAATACAGGAGGATCCATCTGCAGAAGTGTCTGGACCAAAATGATCACTAAACCCTGAAGTCATGTCTCTAATTCACACAGCACAGTGCCTGATGTTCATTCTGCATCACCAGCCTGCAGCCCTGGGTCTTAAACTCACAAACTTTGCCACCAGCATCACATCGTGATCGCGTTGAGCTACACAGAGCTTTGAGCTGGCGGGAATTATGAGGTGGTTGCACACATGACAAATACATGCTGGCCTGTCAGCAGAACAGCCCAGACCGCAATAATTTAAAACTTATTAAAATATAAAACTCATGTGTCTCTAATCCAGTCATTCTCAAGCCTGGTTCTGGGGACGCCCTGCCATGCATGTTCTAGATGATTTCCCTGCTCCAACACACCCGATTTTTAAAAAACAAAACAAAAACTGAATGATGGACTAAAGCAATGTTGGTTTTGGTCTTCTCATAAATTCATCTTACCCGAACAGAAGATCTCTTTGACAAGAAGCATTCCTCTGGTTCTTCTCTCAGGGTGAAGTGGATTTGTACAAGAGCTGCTTAAAAATGCAACGTACAGTAGTGTAAAGACTAAAAACTTTAAATCTGTAAAATAACTGTACATCCTAATATCAGGACGAATCGCACAGGCAATATACTTTATATCAAACAATTGTTGAACCTGACTTTATATGAAATTTCCCCTCAACTACAACTGCATTCTTTCATTATTCCCTCTTATCTAGTACAAAATTGCAAATCTGTGTTTTCCGTGAAAACATATATAGTTGAGAGAAAAATAGATTAATGGATAGGTGCCACTGGAGATTCAGATTACGATAGATTCTGTCACATCCCTTTAATCTCAGAAAAGCTAACTAGTCAAAGAGCTTGAGAATTTCTCTACTGTCATCATTGATCGACTCTACTGTGAAACTGGCACCCTGCAGTAATGATGATAACGTACAGCTGCAGCATACTGTCATTGCCTTTCTTTCAAGCAAGTCCTGTATTTAGCTTGCCTCTTCTGTTCTGAAGTACAGTTTAATGCAATCATGCAAGTATGACATAGAAATGTTGGATCAGAAAACATAGATGGGGGAATATATAGGGGTAGGCAGCACTAAGCTTTATCTGCTTACACAACAGAACTTTCTCTTCATAGGTATCCAGTCCGAGGGAACAAAATGGTCCCAGTTGCTGCTGGTTTTATTTCTTGTTATCTTAAGCACGTTCATCTTACAATCCTACCATCTCGTGCCATGTATTATTCAATATAATGTGTCTATTGTATTTATTAAGATAACAATTTTAGTATTTATGCAATACTTACAATACAATCATGCCTGATCATCATTGTGCTATGTGATGATTCATAGCCAATTACAAAACACTCTTTGGAGAATTCGAGCAGTGCACAAGCTCATGTTCAGAAGGAGATAAAAAGAAAACTGTATGGAGGATATAGGAGCCACATCAGTTCAAGCACTAAGAGTGATCAGTCAAATATTAAAATCAAATCTCAACCTAACAAGCCGTTATTTGCAGTAATATTACCAGTGTCGCATTACCTACTTACTGGGGAGCAGTCAAGATTAATCCGATCAAAATGACATAAAAGCATTAGTGTGTGTCTTTAAAAGAGACAACTAATATAATTGTTGCCAGGTTTTCAGGATGATAGAACGACCTGGATCCGAATTAGCCTTTCAGTGTGCTGGTCAAGGCTTAAACATGAACAAGTGCACTACTGGGAGAGGAAATGGGAAGGCTTTCATACCTGTGAGTCACTGTACAAATAATAAAAAATAATTGCAATTGGGGCACTTCGCACAGTCAGATGACTCGATATAGTTGTTACGAAAATAAAACAATTTACAGGTGCAATTTTCAGACAACAAAATGATTCAGCTTGTCAAGCTTGTCAGCTTGTGGCATGTTAACAACTCACACATCATTATGCAACCAAAAGCTTCTTTCATGCTTTTTTTTCCCCAGTAAGTATGTGTTCGTACTGGGCTGTGAGTTTCCAGCGTACATCATCACTGTGGCTGAAGGGATTCAGTTTGGACAGAGGACTCGGCCGTGCCTGACAATGGCTGCATGCTAACACTTAGCATGTTTACTATGTTAGCATTCTAATGTTAGCCCACGGTTTAATGTACAGCTAAGACTGGTATTTAGTCATTGTTGAACCTGTACATGGTGTACCCTGCCTCTCGCCCAGTGTCAGCAGCCTCTCTGACCCTGCAATGGATAAGGCTGTCTGGGATAAGCTGTGACAGATAATGGATGGTTGCTGTAAAGGTATATTTAAAGCTGCACTAAACAATATTCTTGCAATGCAGCTCTTGAGCTCAAGTGTTAGTCGAAGCAATCCCAAGGATACAACAAATTGCTCAGTCTGTTGAGTGGATCTTGGTGTCCTGAGCTCAATGAGTGACAATCCTATGATGGTGCTTGGTTCTAAAAATATTGCCTTAGTTTCCAGCACTTGTCAGTGGTTGGAAGGTTCAGCATAGCATACTGTACTTTTGGCTTGCAATTATACAATTATATATCATTTCCTGGCAATGATACACTGTGTCTCCACTTATGTGACACTGGATTTGCTTGCCCAGATGAGTAAGGTCAACAGGAATATTCAATCAATATTCTCTAGATGGAAAAGATGCAAGATATGTCATAACAATTGAGATATTTTTCTGAAAATATGTTTGCAGGCATCATGTCCACACCATGTCAGTGTGACACATATTTCATTTAATTGGGCTGTTTAAAATGAGGCAAACAATGCCTCAATAGCTTGGCAAAGAAATTTGCCAGACTTTGGGCCTCGGCCATGTGCAAGTCCAGTCAACATGCTCAGCTCTCTGAGATGTGCATTGTGTGGGCTTTGTCTTGTCCTGTGCTATGGAGCAGAAGTGGTCCAGTCCTATCCTGACTTTACACAGTGCTGTCCCATCTGGAATGGGAGGCAAGCAATCATGAGAAGGGAAATGAGAGACAGAGAGAAGAGCAGGATGACGGCAAAGAAATGGGACATTATGTATAATGAATAGTGTAAAATAGAACAGAAAAAATGAACCGAGTATTTCTTAAAGGGAGATGACAGGGAGAAGGCAAGAGTAGTCATTGTTTGTGTGAGATGGCTACAGGGAGAAACTGCCCTAACAGTAAGAGATCTGAACACAGAGATGTGGACTCACAAACAGGACTCAGAGGCAGAGGAGTTGAAAGACGATTTAATTGGTAGCCTAGGCGAGTTCAGCAACAGGTAATCAGTCAGTGAGCGCAAACTGAGCAAGCAAGGCAGAAGCAGGCAGGAACCAGGAACAGGCTGTGGTCAGGAACAGGCAGGCACGAAACAGGAACAAACACTAGTACATCAGGCGATCTGGAAAATGACTGGGAACCAAAGGCTGGTACATGTAAGGGATCAGCACACAGCGAGCCGGTCATTATTGTGAAAAAAAACCCGACAAGGTGTTGCAGGACTTGAATTCCCCTGAAGGTTTGGTTTTTTTCCACAAAAATGAGCTGCTCGCTGTAGGCCTACATCATCCTGCTCATTACACGGCTACTTACTAAAGATAAGTAGCCTTTCAATATGATTTTATTGCGGTGGCACAGTGGTGTGGTTAGCAGTGGTTAGCACATCACCTCACAGGAAGAAGGTCCTGGGTTCAATTCCCAGCTGTGTCTTTGGGCCTTTCTCCCCGTGTCTGCGTTGGTTCCCTCCGGGTGCTCTGGCTTCCTCCCACAGTCCAAAGACATGCAAGTTAAGTTAAGTGTGTATGGTTGTTTGTCTCTATATATCAGCCCTCTGATGGACTGGCGACCTGTCCAGGGTTTAACCCCGCCTCTCGCCCAATGTCAGCTGAGATAGGCTCCAGCCCCCCCACGACCCTGCATAGGATAAGCGGTGATAGCTAATGGATGGATGGATGGATAATGGATGGATGGATGATTTTATTCATTTACTGCTTTCCCTAAAAATATATTCAGTTAGATTCCACAGCTGGCGGTCATACCAACTGCGTTCATGGCAGTGTAAACTCTGTAGCCTTCTTAAGATTAGCATGGTGTTATAATTCACATCAAAACTAAACTTCCATCTCACTTCCATCGATGGTGAAGTGAGACAAGGTGAATGGGACTTCTTTTAGATATCGATGTTGATGTTTCTCTCCTCAATCATCTCCACAAACTCAGTCATCTTGTGGCAACAACCATTTGCTTTACATCAGGAAACACCGTGAAAGAGTTTTCCAATAATAATTTGAATAGATTTGGAGAGCGCGAAACGTTCGATTCATGGTTAATGGCTCAACTGTCCCCAGTAAACCAACAAAAAGGAGAACAAGGACACAGCGCAGAAGAAGCAAGAAAGCAAGATCTCAATAATACAATTAATTAATATTAGAAAAAAACTCTTAAAAGGTGTTTCCTGATGGACTAATGAATAGCTAACAGGTTTTCCCACAGGATGTGGCCAGTCAGCTGACACTGTTAAAGTCACCAGACTTCTTTCTGCAGAGTGATATAATTAGATATGGTCCTCCAGTGTCTATGATCAGAACTGCGTCCATTGTAATGGTCTGTTATTCAGACCATAGAGTGCTGTCATTGACCAATCAGCTGAGAATATTCAACAAAGCTGTGTAACAAAAGGAGGGGAAGTAATGAGGGTATGGGGGATAGCTGTGCTGGTGAATGAGGGGATCAGGTGACTGGGACTGTTGGGAACACACTGAGGGCAACTATACAGGGCAGGAATGGCAGATATCTGAAATGACAGAAGTGGTTAATGATGGGAAAAACAGCAAAAAGGGCAGAAATGTGCGAAATTGCAAAAGCAGCCATTGTGACACTAAGAGAATAAGGAACTGACTTAAGTGACTTACTGTGTTTACATTGAGATCCCTCTAATCCAAACTGCAAAACTAATTGGATCAAGTCTATGAGTGGATCATTGGTTAAACCTCGACAAAATCTATGATAATCCCAAGTGCTGCGGTCTTGAATTATTTAACCCTCTGGAAATCCAAATATCCAATGCCTTTACCATTCACTTCTTATAACAGTGTTTGATTTTTATGCTGCCTATAAACATAACCAACAATACAAAAAGAAAGATCAGTCCAACTCATGAGACCTAAAGGCAACAATGCCCCAAAAGAATTTTGAAGTAGCTTGAGGACGTGATAGAAGTGAATTAACAGCAGCTAAGGAGGTGGGGAGGGATGATATGGATTCATTTTGTTTGGTTTTAATGAATGCTGGGAAACTGAGAGCCTTTATATTTAAGCTTTGAAAGTATTGTTGTGTAACTTTTACTTATTGAAATCAAGAACATGGCAAGCTGGGATAAGTGAAGAGGGTACATGGCTGAGAGGGTTCATCTGAGGCTGGAGAACTGGGAAACTTGATGAGTGAAGAACACAACATGAACTCCTATAATGACATCCATAGCTCCTTAGTCACTCCTTACACATGTACTGTATAGACAAAAAGGTATCTACAGTAAAAATGAAAAAGTCTATCATGTGAATCTTGTTTGGAAAAAACCAAGGGTGGCCCCACAGGTGACATTGTACCACCATAGGAATATTAAATCAAACCATATGTAAGATTGTGCAGCATGTAGTGGCTGTTTAACCATATAAGATCAACTTGTCTGCACAGGAATATCTTAGTTTTTAATCTTTGTGTTCCACTTGATGCAATAAAACTTTCCAGTGGATACTCACATGGGCATTGAGGATTGAGATCACAACATCCGGGTAGGTGAATCTCTGTGGAGGCAAATGAGGGTCATTAATATTTTGAACTTATGAGATGATGTTCACAAATAACTTCACAGCCTGCACGGGTACTGTATATCACCTTTTGTATGCATGTGAAAGAAATTGTATGCACGCATTTGGATGTCTGAATTTGCATGAAAAAAAAAAAAACTCTGACACTCAGGTTTGTGCATGTTAAATAAAATTTTGCAGCGAGAGGAGTTTTCCCGATGTTACCTACAGTGTCGGGTATACAGATCAGATTACACACCCTCACCACAGGATGGCGACTGTAACACACAAGCTACAAATAGCCTGCACAGCCTCTCTGAACTTATTGATACTTTGTGGCTGTATAGCTGGGAAATCTTGTTAAACATACCGTCACATAATATGTACTGTTTGTCAACTGTACGTAATGTTATTGATTTTGAGTCTTTCTAGCATAAAGTGAGCTTTCTGTATCGTAGCTGAGCGGACTAGAAATATCTCGACCAAGTCATATCTTAGGATTCATCCTACTTACTGGAGTAGAGAACAATGTTTCCATTTGGATCCTAATACGATTGGAATGATTGTTCCAGATAGTCATACCCTCAGGTCTTACCAGGGAAAGTTAGAGTTAGAGCTTACAATTCTGATTGCAAAATGCATGAAAATATATGGTATATTAATAATCTTATTATTTTAATTTGGTAAGTGGTATAAAGGGGATAAAGGTGTAATCAGATGGTTCTTGTCTCCAGGTCATCCAATAATTCCTGATAATGGACACCTCATCAGGCATTATGCCTTACATAATTCACTATTCAAAATATGCATCAGGCTATTGTATGAACTTGAATGATATCAGTCAGGGAGTTCTCATAGAAAAAGATGTCTGTATAATTTATTAATTTGGGCTCTGAAATTAATCATTTGTGAACATACTATAGTTTATGGTAGAATGGTATAGAATTGTGCTCTCATTTTAATCATTTGTGTGCATGAATCAGTAGTTTCTGCTCTCAATTAAATATCCTAATATATTTTACCTCCTCCCCTTTTGTAGAGGGCAGCAAATGTCTTTTATGATGAAAAAGACATTTATGAAGCGCTCCACATAGATAACTACTCAAATAGATAACATCCACGGTGTCGTCAAGTTTTTACGGCAAAAAACGTCAAGTGCAACGTCCTTGAAAATATGTTGAAGGGAACTCACAAATAGCACAATGTTTAGCAGCAAAAACCAAAAGACTAATGGCATAAAGGTTAAAAAAAAAAAAAAAAGTTTTGCTAAAGAGAGAGCATGAATCAGAGAGAGCATGTGATAACATAAATAATTCAACAAATATGAGTTTGTGCTTAACTGGCTCTTATACAGTAGCTCCAAATTCTCTTTGGTGAAGCTATTGGAAACTGCTCTGCTTCACTGACTACAGAAGATGTTCCCAATTTTCAGACTTGCAGTGTCCTTAAAAAATGCCATTATGTCCACATATAATGAAGGGTCACAAGTTACAATTTACATAACCCACTAAGCAGGATTTTGTATGGATTCTCTGTCAGCTGTCACTGGCCATTTAAGAAACTATTCACTGTTTCCTGCCTCATGTGTCTTGCCTCAGAGCTGAAAAGGTCAGTCAGTGGAAATTAAAATTTCTGCTCAAATTTTTGTGGGTAAAGGCTTATAATTGTAACTTCGTCTGACCACTCTGTGACTGCATGATGTAATGAAGCATGTCTTACCAAAAAAGATACTAATTTTATTTTGATGTGTACTCACTTTGTACATTAGTAGATTAACAAATTAACACTACAGTAACAAACAGCAATCGAGCAAAACAGTTTAGTGCTGCTTATTACTATTACAGTCACGTTTCCGTTCTTTCGAGTTTTGTCGCACGTTTCCCTGTCCGTTGTCAGACAAGCTGTGAGAAAATCCACAGTATTACTCTATTTACAATGTAGGAGACAAACACGTGGTTTGAAAGTGCCTGTCACACACTTCCAGTGGATTCAGATAAAGATATGCCTCGTGAATAAATTAAGAGATTTGCTTCTCATTACTTAAATACTTAATGTGTTTAAAAACACAGAAGGCGGGGCAGGCATTAATTAGTAAAAGTGAAGTTAGATGTGTTACTTATCTTGGAAAATGAATTTTTCTGCACTATGGAATTTTATATATGTATATTTTAATTCTTCCCCATGAGAATACTTTCTATTGCAATAAGACTGAATGAAAGATATATTGCTGAGAGATGAGAATCATATCACAGTGATATGAACTTCATCAGCATAATTTTATCATTATTTGATTGCCCAAATTTGTTGTTACGTTATAGGTCTATTCTTTCTGTATTAAAAAAAATGTTTTAGCATTAATATTAAGACAGAAAGCAAAGTCATTGAGCTCAGACAAACTCCAGTAGATTTGCAGCTACGCATGAGGCACTAAAATCACTGTAACATACTCCAGTTGCCAGTTTATTAGGTACACCGAGATAAAAACCAATGCAGTCTAATGCAATAGTCCTGCAATGAGGTTGTAATGTTCAGTGTTCATTTAAAGTGTTATTGAGTGGTTTGGGTTTAATTTGATATACTTTTGGAGGCTGTATTTTACAGTGCAGTTGAATTGTATTGAGTTATTCTAAGGGAAGGCAGGTTTCCAACAACAAGGCAATTCAAAATGCTTTACATAAAACATAGAAGGCATCAAGACACAATGTAAAAGCAACATAAGACAAAAAAACCCCCGACAACGTTTAGATAGAAATTAAAAAATGTTCAAATAGAAAATAATAAATATAAATAAAACAGAATAGAATGAAAAATAAGAAATACAAGAGTAAACCTTACGATGCAATGTAAGAAATCAGTTATAATTTGATTTAATAAAAGGCAGTGGCAAACTGAAAAGTCTTCAGGCTGGATTTAAAAGAACTGAGTTGCAGCAGACCTGCAGCTCTCTGGGAATTTGTTCCAGATATGTGGAACATAAAAACTGAACGCTGCCTCTCCATGTTTACTTCTGACTCTGGGGACAAAAAGCAAACCTGTCCCGGATGACCTGAAGGGTCTGGATGGTTCATAACGTAGCAGCAGACCAGTAATGTATTTTGGCCCTAAACCAGCGCTTTATAAACCAACAGCAGTATTTTGAAATCAGTTATTTGACAGACAGGAAGCCAGTGTAAAGATCGGAGAACTGGAGTGATGTGGTCCACTTTCTTGGTCTTTGTGAGGATTCGAGCAGCAGTGTTCGACCTGTAAACACACCATTACAGTAGTCGAGTCGACTAAAGATAAACCCCATGGACAAGTTGTTCCAAATTCTGCTGAGACGTGAATCCTTTAATGACTTTGTTATTGCCGTAACGTGGCTGTTTAAATTCAGGTCCATGACTACACACGGATTTCTTTAAAGACCTTCTCCACTCAAATATGAGATCCAAACGTGCACCGGGCGAGCTAGATTTGGTACGTCACAAATACGAAAGCCAATCGCTGTCTAATTTACAAATACTACCACTGCCAATGAGCCAGCTCCCAGGCAAACTTTGTCGGCTATCAAGTTGTGAACACACTGTCACATCGTAGCAGATATTATTGTACGTTTCACAACCACTAACACTGTGTCAGCCACTGCCAGTTACAAGCTAACAAGCTAACAAACAAACAAAAGATGCTAACTACACTTAGTACCCTGATACGTCAGCTAGTCGCCGATTTTGATGCACAAAAGACTCCTTATCTAAGTCCGGGTCTGACTGTGGCTCAAACATGTAACGTTATGGCTGAATCGCTCTCTTGTTTCCTTGAACACATGCTCTTTCACCAGTCACCCTGTTGTAAACAGCGGTGGTGGCAGGACACAAGGCCTGTGATTGATAGATCCAGAATTTCTCAATGAGGGAGAATGTGCTTCCAGCCCCTTTTCGGGGTTTTAAAAACTTTTAATGTGGGAAAACCATGTTGAATAAGATATGAGTCATAGCAAAGTATTTTTACGTACTTTAGAACGTGTCTGGAGGGGAAGTTTAACTTTACAGACTGAAGCTGAGCACTGACTTTTAATTGTTCTTCCCTTTTCTTCAAAAACAAACTGGCTTAATTGAAGAAAAGACACAACCGATTGTTGATTTGTTCGTTTCTATAGGGCTATAGGCCCCTGGTGATATTGTAATATAAATTTGTGTGTCATCTGTGTAATTATGGTAACTAATTTTGTTGTTTTCCATGATCTGAGCTAGTTGGAACATGTAGATGTTGAACAAAAGAGGCCCCAGAATGGAGTCTTGGGAAACTCCACTTGTCATTTTTGTCTGCTCAGATGTGTAATTACCTATAGACAAAGAAAGTAGTCCCTGTCCTTTAAGTAGGATTCAAACCAGTTTAGTACTGTGCCAGAAAATACCACCCAGTTTTCCAGTCTGTCTCGCAATATGTTGTGGTCGACTGTGTCGGTTGCAGCACTGAGATCCAGTAATACTAGGACTGAAATTCTGGCACCGTCTGTGTTGAAGTGGATGTAATTAAAGACCTTAACAAGGGCTGTCTCAGTGCTGTGGTGTGGTTGAAATCCTGATTGGAAAACATTAAAACAGTTGTTTAAAGCTAAACAGATGTTCATTTGTTGAAAAGCACCTTTTTCAATAATTTTACTTAAAAATATGAGGTTTGAGATGGGCCTGTAATTGTTCTTTATTAATGTGTCAGCTTGTATGATGTACAACTTGATGATGGCAGTTTTCAGGCCCTGTGGGAACACACCTGAGAGAAGAGATGTGTTGATTATTTGTAGAAGGTCTGAGGCCTTGCAGTTGGAGACATTTTTGAAAATGCCTGTTGGCAGGATATCAAGGCAGCGGGAGGATGATTGGAAGTTTTTCTGGTTGATAGGATCAAATTGTGTCATGCAACTTGTATTGATATTAATTGGACACAGGGGCAACGCACATGCTGTACCTGATATGCTGGCACTGACTGCTTGTCCAATTTTCTGAATTTTCACAGTGAAGGTGACAAATTCATTGCAGGCTTGGGTGGATATAAATTCAGAGGCTACTGGAGGGTTTGTTAGCCTGTTGACCGTAGCAAACAAGGCACATGCATTATTGTTGTTTTTGGCGATGATGTCAGAGAAAAAAGCCTGTCTTGAATTTCTTAGTTCTAGATTATAAATGCAAAGTCTCTCTTTATAAATGTCATAATGAACTGGCAGATTTGTCTTTCGCCACCTGCGTTCAGCTTTTCAACACTCTCTTTTTTGTGTTCCGACACAGAGTGGCATTTCTCCACGGAGATCTTTTCCAACCAGAGACCACCTTTATCCTTGTGGGTGCAATGGCATCAAAAACATTTGTAATTTCAGAATTGAAGTGATCTACAAGCTCATTGACTGAGGCACAAGAGAGTGTGGGAGAGAAGGCCTGAAGAAATAATTCATTGGTGCTTTCAGTGATATATCGTTTTGTGATTACCTCTTTTTTGTGTGCATGGAGGTAGTGCTCTCAAAGAAAACACAGAAATGATCAGAGAGAGCAACGTCAGTAACCACAACCTTAGAAATGTTCAGACCCTTGTAGGTGATTAAGTCCAGAGTGTGCCCTTTGTTGTGCGTGGACTCAACACAACACAGTTCGTTAGTGCCTCTGTCCTTGGGGGTGTCAACATGGATCACCAACAACTACACAGTCAAAGTCAATACAGATTAGAGGCAGCAGTTCAACAAAGTCATCAAGAAAGGTTGCACAGTATTTAGGTGGCCTGCAGATATTTAGGAACATAGCTCGAGAAGAGGAATTCAACTGAAGAGCCACATATTCAAAAGAAGCAAAGTTTCCATAATTTAACAAGATAGCAACTCCACCTCCTGAGAGATTTTTCCACCAAAAAAAGCCACTCTGATTCATATAAATGGGATAGATAGGATAGAATATTACAAACATCTCTCAGTATTGACCTTATGTGACCAGCCCGATTTTTTGTTAGTCCTCATTGGCTTACACAACCTACTACAAATTCATCAAAGCTGGGAATAAAAGCACACTTTTAAGAGACGACCTCACAACAACCACCACAGAAATTGGATTAAAAAAGATGAAGGTTAGATAGATAGTTTCTTGTCATTGCATGTAAAACACAACGAAACTTCGTTTGCAGCACCACTCCAAATAGCAGCATTGAAAATTTAAAAGTG
>JBBPCS010001038.1:0-15889 GCA_037974645.1 Hollardia meadi | reverse complement strand
GTGTGTGTGTGTGTGTGTGTGTGTGTGTGTGTGTGTGTGTGTGTGTGTGTGTGTGTGTGTGTGTGTGTGTCCATGATAATTTTCTGATAACAATAGAGGTCTATTTGTAAATTATTCATTTCAACACATTCAGTCATACATACAAATATAAAAAGCTTACCTGTTGTGAAAACAGCATCACAGCACATGCAAGAGTAGAGAACAGAGAAAGGGAATTAAAAGATCATCACAATTTAAATTTATACATATATGTATATATGTGTGTGTGTGTGTGTGTCAAAACATTCAAAACATTCTGTAGAAATACGGAATAAGTTTGCTGTTTGTTCATGTACGAGAGCAGGGGGCAGAGAGACTGATTTGCACAAAATTCCAGGTAATTGGCAACAACATATCTGAATTGATTGCTCACTTTAGAGGCAAGTGTCTGAAAATTATTCTCCAATACACACAACCCGTAAATGCAAAGCTAAATGGGCAAAAAAATTATTGTGTTCAGGTTATTAGTTTAGTGACAGCCACTAGAATCCAGGAGCTTCTAACAAGAGCATCCAAAGAGCTACCTGCAGCTTGAATTTCTTACTGGATTTACACATCTGGGTTTGAGGAAATGATGAGTTTAAGAAGAATAGATACACATTTATTTGTTTTAGAAGTCAAAAGAACAAAGATGTGTTGTAAAAGTCTTGGTACTTTGAGCCCAGATGTTTGCTAATGAAAAAATGACTCATCATCAATGACTTTACTGGCAAAGTACAAGAGAAATCAGAAAATAACAGGGACTTATAGTATTTAATTTTCTAGAAAAAAAAACAAAAAAACATTGACTGTTGGTCATTTTGTCAATCACTTTGGTCCAGACTGCAATATTTTGACTAGTATTGGATTGATTGCCATGTAATTTGGTACAGCCAGTCATGTTCCCAGGGGAAAAATCCCAATCCAATTGGTGATCTCCTGATGTTTTTCCTAGTTTCATCAACAAATTACATTACCAACATGTATACTTTGCATTTATGCAAAACTAATCCCCCATCCCATCAGCCTCAGCTAATGCTAATTAACAAATGATGCAGACTATGGTAAACTATACATCTAAAAATTCTCATTTTAAAATGTTTATGTTGGCATGTACCTCAAAAAGTAAGGCATTTTCAGTATTTCTGTATATAACCTCTCAGACAATTAGATTCAGAGGTTTAAACGCAAAATGGCTTAGTCATTTCAAAGGAATTACTTTTATTATCATCAAAGAATGTATGTTAAACATGGGAAACAGAAAATAATACTACGCGGCAACAGGAAGATTGGCAGCCCTGCTGGCCTCAACACTGCGTTTTATATTTTACATTGCCGCAGGCAAGAAATCTGCTGGATGGTACAAAACAGGAGAGTAATGATCTCTGCATACACTAACTGTACCATAAGTTTAACCCACAGTGGGCCCTTTTTCTATTAGAGGCATAAGTAAATGTTAGCATATGGGCTTTGAGGGGCACAGAGCTCAAGCAGAAGTGGTTCACTGAGGTGCATCAAGACTTGCACATGCACTCTGTGATGGGCAGCCCTCAGCGCTCATCTCATTCACTGCTGTCCTGAAATATGTAGGCAATGTAGAAGCCTTCTTCAGACTTTAGATGAGCTTGTCTTTGTTTCCTCTCATCAGTGATTTTCAGAGGGTAGCATAAGCTACAATATTTAGGAGGACTGGGAGACAAGAGCTACCTTGTAAAACAAGACTTTAAGAGTGAGAGAGGTATGGTATTGACAGTGGGAAAATAGAAAATTTAAAGGCCCTGTTGGCATGTCATAGGGGCTACAATCAAAATATACTGTACTGGGGCTGAAAATGTTTTCTTCTAACTGGCACTAGAAGATAGGTAAAATAGTCATCCTCCAATCATGCAGTTCATCCATTTGCAAGTATGAATGTTCACAGAAAATCCCTGTATCTTGCATGCAAAGTGAAAATTTTCACTTGAGGGAGGCCATAATGAAAAGTTCATGTTATGCTCAAAATGGAAAGGGACTATCCTCTGTGGTGCATACATATGTTATGCAGTTTTCATTTGCATGTGCAAATTAAATTTTAATGCAGTATTTCTGTGCATTTGTGTGTGTGTATAAGTCAGTGTTTTGAACTAATTTTTGTATGAGATAAAAGCCCAAGGTGTCACTAAAAAGTTAAGTATTCATCCTCAGGAGATTGTGATCATCCAAACCAAATATCAAGATTTTATTTGTCAAGAACATTTCGTCATTAGTTGCCCGGACATATTTAAACTGTGGACCACCTCGAGAATGTCTTCACCTGATAATTGATCATGTTTATGAATCCAGCGGTTGTGTAAATAAAGAAAGAAAAAGAATATTGGGATGTTGTGACAGGACTAACAAAACCTCTTATTCCAGGATCAGACTGTACAATGGTTTGGCCCGTCAGTATGGTCACTGTGTCTGACTAGGCAATCATAGAGTTATAAATTCTTGTTGTGACTTGGCCACAGGACATGGCCGACAAAATGTTGGGCCCTAACAAATCATAGTTTTCTATTGTTCATGACCTGGTCTGCCAGGCCTATTCCAATTGAAAGCAAAAACAGCATCATTACCTCTTTGCCTTGCCATGTTTACCGGAAATTTTGTTCCGTCACTTACCTGCGATTAACTCCTTTTCATTTACCAAAAGTAAAATTTTTGGCAAAACGGTTGTTAATTTGCCTAAACCTAAACATTACCCAAGTAGTCGCATTTGCCCAAATTTAACTCACATAACAACAGGGGCGGGGGATAAGAAAAAGTTCATATAAATCATTTTTTGTAATAGTCATATGGGCCAATTTGAAAAACACTAACACCAGCCTATGTGGTCATTTAGGCATAAGGACTTGTTGATTGACTGACGAACCAATTGACCACCACTGCTATCCCCAACTCCTTCTGATAGCTAGTTATAAAATCCAAACAAATTATTGCAATCGAACATTATAAGTAAGAATCCTCATTGAGGCAAATGAGCTGAGATAAGTGTAGGGTAGAGGAAGGACGCTGTAATAGTGGTGTATGTGGTGTTGGGGAGGGGGATGTTGGAAAAGAAAAATTCACTTCCATTCATAGTGGGGAGGAGAGGCCTCTACAGACACAGAGAGAGAGCTGAGGCAGGCACAGGGAACAGGTATTATTAATGGTATTCAGGCCAGTCTAGGTGGGAGATAAGCCGAGTCCCTCTTATTGCTCACTTTCACCAGGCCTTCCCATTACCTGGACCAACATAATGACTTTCTGAGCACCTCAACGCACAGCTTAGCTTCCTACTACAGCTCTCATCCCCTCTCTCTCTTCCCACCCCTCTCGCTCTCTTGGGTGTAACGGAAATGGATGAGAAACATGAAAAACAAAATGGCCACTATCACCACAGCGGAGAATTTCAATGCTCAGTGGTGGCACTAATTATTTCCATGTCATGTTTGTTCCCTCTCATAATGGATGTCATAATTATTTTTAAATTGGGTAATAACAGGAGGGAGCAGCGGGGAAGGGGTAAAAACACCAAAGGAAGTTTAAAAAAAGAGTCTTTTTTTAGGTCACATGTTGAACTACAAAAAAAAAAAAATACATAAAAATAAAAGAGATCATTTGTGTAATGATGCTCTCCTGACCAAGTGTGGAGTCCAGATTTTGGCATATTAGGATACATCCTGTATTTGCAACATGAGCAACATTGCTGGGTAAGCCTGTTCCCAAATAACATGGGAGACTATGAGCTATTAAAGCAGTTGAAGTTTACTGCAGACACATTTGAAGTAGCAGTGAGTCTTTGGAAGGCTGGCAGTAAATAGATGAGACTGGAGAAAATGTGCACTGCATGCTGAGTGTGGTTGTGTTTGTATGTGCCCGAGGATCCGGTATTTTTAAACCTGGGCCCTATATGCACATATTTGGGTGTGTAATTGCTCACCAAAAATTTTGGAATTGGTCGAGTACAGAACACCTCAGCTGGCAGCCGCAACACAGCTACAATGCCTAGGACTAATCCTTCGGGGCAACTCTGACTATCAAAGTTACATCCACTAAAAAGTGCTTATTTTCCCACTCACATGCTGAGCTTGTTCCTGAGATAATCCTTTTTGTTAAATAATAAAATCTTTTTTGTTTAATCAGAAGCAAAATCTCCCACAAGGAGAAGTCTTCTTCTGAAATCTTGTGACAGGTGAGTTGTTGGAGGAAGACAGCAGTGGAAATGTGACTCAGAGTTAGAGAGATGAGTTTGGTGTATACCTAGAGGAACTTCCAGCAAGTATTAATATATGCATGTCTAAGTGTCCTTGAGCATGTGTTGCATGTGCAGGTGGCAAGGTAGTCACTGCCACCAGTGTGTGTGAATGCCTACTTGTAGTGTAAAGCGCTTCGTGTGGCCACGCTGACTAGAGAGGCACAATATAAGGACATTTAGGACATTTACTACTCTTTGAGGAAGACCTGTGCTTCTAGTTAAACAAGAAGAATTTTACTCTTTAACATGAAGGTCTATCTGCAGGGATCCTTTCCGTAATGTCAGACACATAGAGTAACAATCTCAGCCTGGCATTGCAAAAAAGCACAGTTGGTCAAAGTTGTACGAAAGGATTACATTGCAGTCATTACAGTCGTGTTGCTGGTGATCCACTGAACCAATTCCAAAACTTGTGGTAAGCAGGAAAGATTTTGCCACCAAAATATGTAAATAAAGGACCCAGGTATAAAAAATGTTGAGGGACATGGCAAAACGCCCTGGCAAACTTGTCTTCATGTGATTACCAATATTATATCAAATTATAAGCAGCCACTATATACCTTTCATTTTTCTCTAACTTACCTTCAGCACACACGTGAACACCATTTACCCGCCTCTGAGCATTTACACATTAACACCTTTAGTGCACACAAACTGGGTTCATTCTAACTGTTTCTTATGCACATACTGCACAATCACTCATTTTCCCCTGTACTAGAAGAATCAAATTAAAGAATCAGCTACCAGCTTTCACATTATGCTGATGATTTTTGGAATTCATGTACCTTCTTGTTATTTTACTGTACCCTGGTCTAGGTTTGCTTTAATGTCAACTTCATAATATTACCACAGAAAATAGCACAATGAAAGCAATGCCAGTTGAACAACCTGTTTAAACTGAATGTTTTTCAGCATTTTTTCATTGCCACAGATGACTACAAGAGCCATATAATGCAATGCATTTCACTTGTGCTTTATACCCCCATGACTGCAACCAAACACACCTGGTGTAGACACTGAGGGAGGACTGCTGCTGCTGCTGTGTTGTTTTCACTGCAGCCAGTGTAGACAAGGTGCAACTACTGCTTCAGTGTATGCACCATTGACATAAATAGAGATGGCTGACGTGTCTCTGCTTCCACCCACTGTCCAAATTTGAAGCCAAAATATCCCGGATACGAGTGCTCTCATGACGTCAGTTGGAGCCAGAGTCGGTGCAGTAGTGACCGGGTGGTAGAGCCTCAGTATCGAGTTCCCACCCATACACCCACCCGACTCAATCACTAGCAGGGCTCAGCTCTCAATCATGATGTTTCACCCTCTTTTTATAGCATCAAATAACTAATTAAAACCAAACTGATCAGAAAAATGAACACTTGAATATACATCAGTGTGATAAGAACCACCTGAAATGACACAAACCTTTGTTGGAAAAAATGTATTTGAGGTGTACTTTAAGTTTTTATTTGGCCCATGTCCCATCTGCTGACATGGAGTGAGAGGGCTTTATGACCTTTACTGCAGCCAGCCACCAGGGGGCCATCAAGATGTTTTGACTTCAATTTTTGGGATGCTCTCATTTCATCCATCTTTATATACAGTCAATGGAATCAGTATTGCTTGTCACTACGTAAAGGTGTACATGAAATCCTTAACATGGCATAAAAGGTGGGACCATTATTATAGTCAAAGCGAGCTTCGGCAAGATTCCATGAGAGCTGCACCACAAGTGGGCTGTATAGAGTGGAGTAGAGTAGGCGTTAATTTATCTGCATGATGTGTTTACTCTCGAGTTTTTTCTCTTCATTTATTTTTAACGTTTTGTGCTCCTTTTTCCTCCTTGATGTTACTCTTGCATAGATGTAGCTTATCCTCTTTGCGTCCTCCTTAAAGTTAAATAGGAGTGTTTTTTAAATACCTTGACAAAAGCTTAAATGAAAATTGTCAAAAAAGATATAAAAATAAACAGACTAATTGTGTTTTTGCCCCCTGTTGTGTGTGTATGTCACACATTTCCTGCTTGTGTGCGAGTGTGGGTGTGCCAGCATATGACTGCAGCTCTGGGTCTCACATTGAATGTGCTCCCTTCCCCTGTGATGTGTGTATTTCAGAGATTTGTTTTTCTGTGCGTGTGTGTGTGCTGAAACACGTGTGTGTAGGTGTGTGTGGGGGTAGCTGGCTGGCTGGGAGAAAATGGGTCACGGGTGGAACAATAACAATTTGGAGAAGAAAACAATGAATGTGGCTGTGACAATTGAGGAAAATACATGGCTTTGCTTTTAACAAACTCCACTGGAAAAAAAATGGATTGTAAAACACAACCAATAAAAAAACACAAACGCTGCCACTGAAGTGGGATTCATGATGACTCACTGCAGGGGGCAGACCTGCTTTAGGCCACCTGAACAGAGGTTCACAAGTTATTTCAGCCGTGCTTTAAATTGAAAATGTGTTACGTGTACGCTGATAGAGAGGATGAAAACACTGTCTTTATGCTTTTTTAGTAAATATGTGAAGATCATTTGCTAAGTGTGACCCTGTACTTAATAACTATTATTGACTATTCAGCACAATTCCTGTGTTTTAATCTTTACTCCTTTAACATATTCCTTATTATGTTTTCATTAGAGTATAATTGCCTGATTATATATAATTACGATAATTAGTTTTACCTGTTCTATTCTTGTCAATTAATTGTCTTAATTCCTACAATTTTTCCATTTGCTTTTGTTATTGTTGTTTTTCATCTTAACCTTGTGTGGAGCACTTTGTAACCTGGTTTTTGAAGTCGCTCAACAAATAATTATCATTCCATTATATCATCCCTTTGTACAACCTTTATGAAAATCTCCTTTTCTCACCTTCATAATAACCTCTCTAAATTAAAAAAAAAAGAAAAGGTTTGGCATCAAGGTCTTAAGGTTTGGCATGAAGTGAATATTTGTGTGTGCTTCACAGTGTGTTTCTCATTCACCATGCACAAACTCCCACACTGAGCTATGGTAAAGAGCAGCTAACTAATGGGAGCAGTGTCTTGTTCAAGGACACCTAAACATGTGGAAAGGAGGAGCCAGTGCTGCGATGAAGTGACAAGCCAATCTACCTCCTCAACCACAAGAAAAAGCTAAATCAAAAGAAGTCAAGTCAAAAGAAAACAGGTCACCGCTTCTTTACCTCCACCAACTGCTAAGGGGGGTGTTTAAATGGATAAAATGTTTGGACAGATATTTAGGCCACTGATCTCAACAGGATGGCACTGTGTTCCATCTCCTCTGACTGTTTGTGATTGTGTCACACAGGTGTCGTTACTGACATTTTCTCTCTTGTCAGATGACTGCACCAGCACAACATATCAGCTATAGTCACATCAATGAAAAAGAGCCTTGGAGGAAACAGATGGTTGCTGCATGCTGAAGTGCTCAACTGTGTCAATGGAAGGTTGACACTCATACACCAGGCACTTTCAAAAACCACATCCTTGCGATTGCTGGAGTTTTCAAATTCATCCAATCAAGAGTCCAATTTAAAAAATCTGAGAAAATATAATTACATTAAACAGAGAGCAGTAAAAAAAAGTACTTATTGTTATTTTAAAAGGCTAATTAGTAAATAATGACTTCATTCAATGTTACTCCTTTAGTAAACATTAGGAACTGGTACAGCTACTTGTGGCCTGACATAAACAGTATTTTAATATTTTTCTGGTGAAATCTGAGTCACCGGTATGGATCAAAAATCATATCTACCCCCCAGGGACATTTGAAATGTAGAGCTGGACCAGCCTTACTTTCTGTGCCTCTAATTTTTAATACTTCATTAATGCATGCACCCTGAATGGCTTGTTTTCAGAGTTTTCATGCACATGCTGCTTGCTAGAAAATTTGGACATAAAGTATACTCAGCAACAATGTTGTTGGTGAGGAGTACTAATTTGAAACTTTGAAAAAAGAATGTTCTTTCTTGGTCTGTTTTTTTTTTCTTAGAACAAAAAGCAGATGGTGATGCATAGAGCTGCAGCTTCATGGGAATCACTGTAAACAAACATCAGCCAGGAAGAAACAAATTGGACTGGACGGCTAAAGACTATTTTATTAATGAAGCAGTCACAGCTTTGGTTGTGTGCTCACTAACTGAACAGGGTGTTTAAATTAAGGCACTAAATGTCAAATAAAGTGTTTTCCTGTTGGCTATTTTCTCTAAGGACCTAATTTTGATTTAATTCTGGTTATTCATATCTCTATATACATGACACGTGAAGTCTCTATATACATGAAACGTGATGCTAACACAACCTGACTTCACAGGGTAGCCATCTTTTCTTTGGGTAACTTCACAATTGTAACGCACTAAAAGTCAGATTGTCTCTCTGTGTTCAATTCACGAAATGAAGACTTTGAAAAGAGGTTGGAATCATCAATAAATTGACCTTTTAAGTTTAAATTGTCTTTACCTTATTTGATATACTGTATTTTTACCACATCCTATTTGTAGAATGCCATATAGGCCTGTCTCCTGGTTGTGGAAAAACCTGAACATTTGAACAATGTGGTTTTGTGGTGCTGCTCTACGGGCGACACGGATACACACTCTGCTGCTCTTTGTTGCTCGTTTGGCTGTTTGTGAGCTGTTTGTGAGCTGTTTGTGAGCGATCGGTATGTTCAAGTTGCATGATCAAGACTGAGGACTATATGATGGTGTATGTTTTGGGACTTTTACTGGTGGCGTTACTGCTCTTGTGCGAACTTTTCTCCACCTGCAAAACTATACCGGTGTGGGCGAGTAACAACCAGGTGGTATCCTACTTCAGGGAAGCGCTCGTGTCTCTACGCTACCATGGAGCTAAGTTCAAAATTCTTTTCAGATCGCTTCTCAAAACAGGACATCAGATATTCATGCCGATAGCGATCGTGGAAAAGAGGCCGGAGAGGAGGTGTACGACAGCAGCTACAGAGAAGAGTAAATCGGCTGCCCCTGACACCAGGTCGCTCAGGAATAAGATGGATGAGCTACGACCACTGACAAGGGCATGCTTTGAGTACCGTGAGTCATGTATTATGCTTCTCACCGAGACTTGGTTACATCCAGAGATCCCAGACAGTTGTGTTGAAATTGAGGGGTTCTCACACATTCGATCTGACAGAAGCAAGCTGTACACTAATGAATGCACATGCAACACCGCTAACAACTACATGCTAAAATTCTCGGATGATACAGCCATCCTAGGTCTCATGTCTGACACATCAGATACAACTACATACAAACAGGAGATTCAAAACTTTGTCCAGTGGTGTGACAAACAGTTCCTCATACTCAATGTCAAGAAAACAGAAGAAATGGTATTTGACCCCAAATCCATTGGAGACCACTCACCAGTGGTAAGCCCCAGTCAGAATATTGCCCAGATTGACTCCTACAGATACCTGGGAATACAAATTGACAATAAGCTAACATGGAGTGCCCAAGTAGAGTATGTCTGTGCTCGGGTCCAACAGCGGCTACATTTCCTCCGTAGGTTGAGGGTCTTTGGTGTCAACCAGAAAGTGCTGCTCCTCTTCTACCATGCCATAGTCGAGAGCATCCTAAGGTATGGCATCTCAGCCTGGTTTGGCAACCTGACTGTCCAGCTGAAGGGCCAGATTTCTTGGCTAACTCAAAGAGCAATGAAAATAATGGGAGTCAGGCAGCACCCCACACTCCAGAATGTCTTTGAGGAAACAATCACCAGACAGGCCCAGAAAATAATCTCAGACCCCACCCATGTCCTTCACCAGCTCCTCTTCTCAGGCAGATGCTTCAGAGTCCCCCGTTGCAGGCTCAACCTCCTTAAAAACTAATTTGTCCCCCTGTCCATCAAAGCCCTAAATAACAAGCTAGCCAATTAACCTAGCCCCTGTAATTGCTGCTTCTTTTCATCTAATAACCGCAGAAATGTTGTAAAAGGGCAGTGTGATACTAAGTACTCAAGGTAGATGTCAAATTAATTTTTGAGATGGTTTCTGTCTTTTTAGGTAGTTCTGATGTATGTTCAAGTCTTCATTTTTCTGATCAGTTTGGTTTTAATTAGTTATTTGATGCTATAAAAAGGGGGTGAAATGTCATGATTGACAGCTGAGCCCTGCTTGCGATTGGGCGGGCAGGTATATGGGTGGGAACTCAATACTGCGGCTCTGCTGCCCGGTCACTACTGTGCAGACTCTGGCTCCAAATGACATCACGAGTCCAAGAAGGCAGCGCTCGTATCCGGGATATTTTGGCTTCATTTTTGTATAGTGTGAGAAAGTGGAGACATGTCCGCCATATTTATTTATGTCAATGGTTGTAACAGGTATCCTGGCTATGTGGCGCATGTGGTATTTTTTTCCCACCACATCTGTGTCAAAGAATTTACAGAACTTAACTATTTAAATACTGCAATTATTGGAGTTTGAACAAAGTATTAAAATGTGTGTGTCCATGGGGATTTTTGCCTTATTTCCATAAGGGAATGTGACTGGTGTCCAGGTTTATGCTGCACTTCTCAGTTAAGTGCAGAGAGATTAACTTACATGTAGGTCAGGTTCTCAGTTTGCCTAGTATCAGTAGTTAATCTGCTGTAGTGTTGTATGTTCAGGAGTTGGTGTTTGCTGCTATTTGTCTTTCCTGTTTCTTCCAATGTTTGACATCGTTGAGGATTTTCTTTATCATTAATGTGATAAATAGTTGTTGAAAGTTTTCCTCAACAGTAACTGCAAACCTTGAAATTTAATTACAGCATATGTAAAATGATGAGTTCTCCTTTTTTATTTCTTTTTTCTTGGCCCCTTTCTCTCCTCCTCTGTCTTCCTTCATGACTGTGTGAAGGCAGGGCTCTGCCCCAATTGTTTTATTGCCTCGAAGAAATGCACTGGCAACTGCACCTCATTGATTCCTTTATTATTGCTCTTCTCATGATGACATTTCCCGTTTTGTCAGTTCAGCTGTTTTCCTCCCTCGGATTTCAATTGCTGATTATTTCGCATCAGTCGGCTCTGATTTGATGAGGGAGCCAACAGAGTTATTGCTTCCCTCATTCACAGTTATTGCTCTCTGCTCTCCCCCAGCCGGCCGGCCGGTCTGACTCAACTGAAGGCAGAGCAGCAAATAATATCAAGGGAGGAGGCGACCAACATTTTGACACATCAGCAGAAGGCTGTGACTGACGGAGGACAATACAACCACGCATGGGTCTGGGCACCAACATATACACACTAAACACCCATACACACTCACGCAAATATTGTGCATTTAATATATTTCTCCTAAATACACTCATGCATGCAAGGCTCAGATTTTGATCGTAATTATCAGAATTGTTTGACATGGTTCAGTCAAGACATAGTGTTTTAGCATTAGTTTCCTTTCTTTGTGGTGAGCGTCATTCTTTATACCTAAGTAACTCAGTCAGGTTGATTTGACTGTTGATAATTCGATGATCTCAGTTTACCCACCTGTGTCATTTTCTGATAGGAATGACTTGTATGCCTCTGCGCACCAGTCAAGTTTCAGTTTCCATCCATGTCTGTCCAGACATGATATATGTAGTGACTGATAGAGAGCTTGGTCATACAGTGACAAGTTACTTTGCAGATTCTGAATATTAACACAAAATGGAAATAATTTATTTAATTGGTAATTGGTCAAAAAAAACCCATCAAAACCAATAATCAGAAAAATGCTGTACTGACACCCCCCCCCCCCCATATACAGCCTCAAATCTGTACTAAACTCTCTACAATAAATGGGATACTTTCAGTTTATGTCACTTGTTTATGAGGTCTGCTTTACTTGTCATGGGGCAGAGTGACCTTCAACGGATCAAATAAAAAGGTGCAACCCAGGAAACGTTTCCACTAACATCAGAAAAAAATAAAAACAAGAAAAAGAGCCTGCTTCTGTTAAAGGAGAGGGTAAATGTCTAACCTATTTGTATTCATCCAACTATATCTGCTTATTCACACTCATGTATTACGCATCCAATCAGTGCATTAGGATCCTCTATGCATTTCTGTGCATTAACACAGTGGATTATACACAACATCATTATACATTATTATGTTAAGACGGGGTTACGGCTGAATTTCAGCACACAAATCTGTTTTCTTATGCCGCTTTATGACTGTTTGTTTTGTATGAGTGAACATTTGTGAAAAAACATGTGTGAGAAATCTATCAAGCCCTCAAACCTGTAATGACCCAACCATACGGTATGCATTTCCACTCAGGGTGAACTTGAATAGAAGGGGGAAAAGCAGGATTATGAGAACAACAAGGTT
This sequence comes from Hollardia meadi, assembly GCA_037974645.1. Taxonomy (NCBI): domain Eukaryota; kingdom Metazoa; phylum Chordata; class Actinopteri; order Tetraodontiformes; family Triacanthodidae; genus Hollardia; species Hollardia meadi. The sequence continues at coordinate 3,325 of JBBPCS010001038.1, read as the reverse complement.
AACTGTCAGTAAATATGAGTACATTTTCACAGCTCTCACTGAATATGACATGCAATTAAACAAAGCTCCATTGGGTGCACACAACGGCAGCAAATGAGTCACCAAAGATGGTCTCAGATTCAGGTTGTCACATTGGCACCACAGGGTGGAAGTTTGCCCTTCATGATTTGTGGGAGAGGGTTGTTACCTTTAACAGATTTAGATTTTACCATCTGAAACCAGAAGACAAACAAACATGTCTGGAAATTAAGTGGCACACCCCTCAAAGTGTCAGCCACACATTGCTGTATCCTGCAAAGTGTCAGGAGAACCAAAATTAGCACAAAAAAAAAAGTTTCTAACGTGTACTACAAACTTTAAAACCTCTTGAGTACAGCAGCCACTACAAAATCTGATTCACATTAAAAAGCACACTAGAGAGTTTGTTGTACCTGATAAAAACTAAATTGCAAGAGGAAGTTTCTGTTGTACACCAGACCAAGGCCCTAGCAAGTCAACATTTTGGAGGATCAACTTATTTCCTGCCAATATAAAAAATTCATATTCACATTTGATGAACTCATTATTTATTTTTTAGAATAATATCCAATAGTGTATTGCGTTATATTTCTCCAATTTTTCTTTTCTCTTTTTCAGCTATCCAGATATTGTGGCCAAGTTTTAGCAACTTGTTGCTTTTCTTTACATATTTACAAGTAAACTTGAGTGGGCAGCAGTGACTGTTTGCTCTGCCCTGCCGTCCTCTTATTTTCTCCTCTCGTCCTATATTCTCATCTCAAGTTATCTCTTCTCCTCTCCCTTGTTTTTTCTCGGCTCTCCTCTACTAGCCATTGAAAACACTAGCCATTTTCATAACACATAACACTACTGATGGTACTTGCATGCTTTCCATGTCAACATCACACATTATATGTTATCATGCCTCTTCCTCCTAAAAAGAACACTCTGTATAATGTTTGGCTGGCTCCAGAAATGAAGCTCTAGCGAAAGTTCAGTCAGGAAGACTACTTCTTGCATGCTTAAGCCTGTAGTTTCTCACATTTCTCAAATCATCCTGCATTCTCTCAATACGCATGCTCACACTCATTTTTTTCCTTGCTGTCATTGTCTGGGGCTGTCTATCAAGACCTCAGCTGTTCTCTCCAGCTGATCACACCTATCCAATAACATAGCGACACACCTTCATCGTTAGTCTATCATCGTGCTGCTGTCTTTTTAAATATCATTCCCTCTCTGCTCAGTTTCTTTCAGGCTTCCCCACCTCCTCCCCAGTCACCGCCAGTCTTCGCAGATTCCATCCATTTTCTCCAATCCATCAGTCTCTTCAGTTGTCCATCCCGCAGGGTCATCAGCCACCACCACCACCAGTGTCTGGACTCTACGGGGGATTGTCCTGGCCGCTGCTCAGGGCAAACACCCCTTGATCAAATCAAAATCTACCTCTAGAGTCTAAGCGCCAAAGATTTCTATATAATCTGATCAATTCCACTATCATCTGTTCAATAAACTTTTGTCCCGACCTTATTCACTTGTCTTTCCTGATTGAAATAACTTCTACTGTGGGGTTCTCTCTTGTGCACGAGATGCTCTCTGTAGGTTCGGAATCAAATCGGGTGTGTTGGTGCTTTGAGGCTTTTTCCCTCCCAACTGCATTCAAGTCATCGATCTATCAAGCAAGTGTATCAGGCTTGCTCTCGTTCTTAAGATAAATTCCATCATTGGATTTTCTTCATGGCATCAGTCTGCCATTATTAGTATTCAAAGTTATTCAGTGATGTATCAACTTTACTTTTTTCTTTTTACTATTGACATCTAGGATTGATAAATACTTTTCTGCTCTCAAACTCCATTGTAGAAGCACATGTCATACTGTATATCAACAGGATGTGGCATTCCAATATATAGTGAAGAAAAACATAGAATACAGCAGCAAATCTCAAAATAGAACCTCTCATCCATGGTGCATTGGGGAAAGATGTTTTTTTAACAGCAGTGAGGTGTTTTAGGGAATTTTCTTTTATGTCTACACACACACCTTCAAATCACACAGACACAAACATGTACATTCTCAAGTTAGCTCCTTTGCAATTTAGGTGCAGGGTCTGCAGGGTGTAAAGCAGAGCTGAGACTCAGCAGAGAGAAGCAACAGGCCAGGCTGCATGTATATACCTCAGAACCTGGGCTAAAAATACTGTTTGCAACTTTTGTCTCTCCAACAACCACAGCTTTGTTGACAACGGCCTTCACATTGTGTGATCCCTAAAAGGCACGTCTCACATCACGACTCAGACTCAATTCTTCCTTCCCCTGTCATCGTTAACACTCTGAATGCAAATTCTTGCAGTTGTAGCAAGGCCGATTCCACAGATAAATTTAGAGCTAAATATCTACTGTATAAATACAGAAACTATACTACTTTAAAGGGTTGAAGTAAATGCCATTAAAAAAGAATAAAAGTAAACATTTAAAAAAATTCTGCATTTCCAATTGATCATAATTTGTACAACCAAGCAACTGCTTTTATAACCATCTTTAAGGAGGCCATATTATGCATTTTGAGGTTTTCCATTACCTTTATTGTGTTACATATCTTTTTGTTGCATGTACAAAATCTGCTATCCATGGCAAAGGGAGCTCCTTACTCCGACAGAAAACCCTGCCACTGAAGTGCCTGAAACGCCTCATCAGTAGTTTAGCCTTTACTTACGTGACTTTGTTACATCACTATGTCACACTTTGCATAATGCATGCTTTAAAGCTAGTGTGGAACGCCCTTGGGCAGAGCTGGAGTTTGGCACATCCCCACCGACCGGGAAGTGTTTTGTTAGAGGTATCGCCATGTCGAGGAGACGAGTGTGTTTATAACTGCAAGGGCAAATTCAGTTTGTATTGACTTCCAAAAGAAAAAGCAAGAAGTTCTTGGTTAAACTCCATTTTTACCACTGTTACTCAACAGTACAGCCCCAACCTTTTTTGTGTTCACGGCCAGCTGACCAATCAGAGCAGATTGGGCTTTTTGGGAGGGGGGGACTTAAAAAGACACAAGATAAAAGAGAGTGTTTTAGACAGAGGGTGAATAGGGTGCTGCTGCAATGGACAGTATGGGAAAGATAAGGTGTTTTTTTAACATTAAAGTCTGTAAACATTTTCGAGTATAAACCTAAAATAAAAATATTAACTTGAAAATGAGCATAATATGGCCACATTCCCAAATTATGTTGCCAAAAGTTTGTGCTGTACATTTTAACTATGGAGAGGATACTGTGCCAGCCTGAAATCCAAACGCAACTTTGGATGAGGGGGAAAAACAATACACACTGCGTAT
>JBBPCS010001037.1:4853-15891 GCA_037974645.1 Hollardia meadi | reverse complement strand
TGGTGTAATGCACTCATGAACACAAAATAAAGAGATAGAATAAGCCCCCCACCCCCCCCCCGAAAAAAAAAATGTTGAAGGGGGGAATTAACATAGTGAAGACGCTGCATTATGCAAATGTGTTATGGTTCCTCTTAGTGACAGTGCTGGTAAATTGGATGATGTTTTATGATGATGTAAGAGTGAGTTAAAAGCACGCTGGATCAGTGCGTTTTAATACCTCTTTGATATGCGTCTTCCCAATTCCGAGACGCCAAATTCGTCAGCTTGCCTCCAGTGACGCCTCCCACAAGCTGTTATGATTCTGGGCGTTCAGGCTCACGGAGTCAATAAGACAATAACACAGTGCTGGATCAGTGTGCGGATGAACTGGGGACGAGGCTGACTGTAGGAGCTGAGAGTGTGTTAAAACCTCAGTAAGGGGATGAAAGGATTGGAGATGTGTTCAGGCTGCTGAGTGGCTCACCCAGCACTCACTTTATTTTGGTTAAAAAAAATAAAAGACATGAGACTTTTTCTGGTGCACGAATCACGAGGAGAGGTGAGGATAAAGGGATCATCAGCAAGGTCAGACGCTCAGAAATAAACAAGAATTAATCCTGTTACTGAGGCTAATGTTGAGTGAGGGTCGGGGTATTGCAGTAACACACACATATACACACACACGCAGGACGGCGGCCTTGGCTTTGTTCTAAAGCTCTTAGCCGTTTGTCTGGTGTTACACAAGCTCCATTTACTCCTGATTGCCTGTGACTGGTGACCTCTGAACCCAATCCACACAGGTGCTGCAGGACCAACCATCAATACTGGCAGCAGGTTGTTTTTGCCTCTGGGCTGCTGGATAAATGATGCCCTTGGTGGACGCACACTCATTCAACACACACACACACACACCCATATAAAGACTATAAAAAATATCCAGTACCACTGGTTTTTGTGTGTTTAAGGGTTTACCGCAAATGACGTTAACTTGACATCACAACTAAGCTAACTAAGCTAACTAAGTTTCTCCTCAGGATGAGCTGTAAAAATTAAAAAAAACAAAAACAACTAACAATCATCAGGTCAAAATGTCACCTTGTCCAATATTTTTGGTTTATGACCTGCAAAACTACATTCCCACCTCAGCTGTACTAAGGGTTTATTGCTAATTAGCAAATGTTAGCATGCTAACATGATTAACTATAATTATGACCATGCTTCCCACCTGTTATTGATGAGTTTTTCTTTGCAGCTGTGTTGCAGCTTCTGTTTTGAAACGTTCTCCCTGTTTCTTCAGTGCTTGTAGTGCCATCTGCTGGAAAGTCAGCTTCATTACAAAAGTTCCACGTGATGTGGAAAGTTTTGATGTCCATACCAGGGATATTTCACCCTTTATTACAAATCTTGAATGCATTACTGTTGGCCACTTTAAAACCACGCCACCATGTTTACATGTACAGAGAGAAAGAAAGAAAAATTTGACGTTTTTTACAGTTTCAGAGGAAGAGATGTTCCACAATGGTTCAGAGAGGAGGGGAAAGTCTTATTAGAGCTATGGAATATTAAATGTTATAATACACACACACACACACCTCCACATTAGTACGAACATCTTCCCGTCGCTTCAGCATGATGGAGCAAACTGTTTATGGCAGCACACAAGTGAATCTCTACATGCATTTCATGACTTTGAATGTTGATGCTGATATTTCACAGCTGTCTGCAGAGTTCACTGATCGTGTGCTGCCACTTAGTGGACACACAGCTGCTGTGCATGCTGCTAACAGAGTGGACTAATGATAATAAAAGCTGAAGGCCCAGTTTCATAAATTTATTTTGGACTATCTGCATCAATTGTTTCTCCATACTTGAGGATTATTCCATTGTAATTTTCTATTTTATTTGTTTATTCTTTTTATTCTCTATTTGAGTCTTTCAACTGTTTAATTTATTTCACTTATTCATCGTATTCTGTTCAGTTTTGTTTTTATGAGCTTGCTGAACTGTTGGACTTTAATTTTTAAAATGCAAAAAACACTATCACTTAATGAAAAAGAAGAAGCAAGTGAAGAACGGAGCTGTAATGAAAACTCAACCCTCATCGCAGTTAATTGTTTGTTGGAGGCTCGCTCTTCCTCTAGACTAACACACTGAATTTAAATTAGAATAAGACTACAAAGCGTTCTTTTTCATACGTTCTAAGTAATATTAAATGAAAATGATGATTAAAAGTGTTTTTCCTCTCCGGGTTAAAGCACATCTGTGTGTTTAAGTGATAAAAGCAGGGGCAGAGGAGCAGGAGGAACCCAGTTCTCCACATTGTAATGATGCAGAGAGATTTCAGGGGCAGGATGACGATGATGGAGATTAGATTAGATCTGAACTAAGTGAATCAACGTTCAGCCCTCGTTTGCTCTTTGTTTTCTGTTTGTTCCTCTGGCTCGCCGCCTCGTGTTGCCCTGCAGAGCTCTCACACTTTGAGAAGTCTACTCACATCTAACATGAACACCTGTGTGATGTGACACAAGTCCATTTCATACCCAATCGTGATATTATCTCCTCTTTTCTGTTAATATTAAGCTTTTCATGTGCACCTTTTTCCTCAGACACAGGGCTGGATTACCACCCAGGCAGAGTGGGCAACTGGCCCCAGGGGCCCTAGAACTCCAGGGGCCATGAAAGCTCCAGTTTTATTGTGTTACAACTGCTTTGTGGTCATTTAATTGTAAATTTGTTTGGGGATATGCACCATTAAAACATCATATTGCAGCTGAGTCTTTGGGACTACAAAATGTACAAATGCATTATGAGACATGTTCCTAAACTACTTCTTACTTATAGTGTTCCTTCCTAGAAAGACAACAGATATAGGGAGTAATGGTGCGATGTTTGTAATGGACTGTGATATATTCTTATTGCTCAGAGTCAAAACAATAAGCCAAAAGAGGCTAAAATGATCTGTGGAGCTGCAGAGATTGGTGATCATTCTTGGTGGGTTCCTATATGAGTTCAAGTTCTTGTCACCTTTTACAGAGGAGTTATAGAACAAGCATCGTGACTGGAAACATTACAAACTGGTTTATGCACAGCCCAGGACAGGTTGTGATTAAAACCGTCCAGAACATTATTGACAATCAACTACCGAGCATCAGCGATATCATTGAGGTGTCTGCGCAGAGCTGCTGCTGTCTGTCACGCAATATAGAAATGTCCGCTGCTGTAGACCACAGAGGAACTTCTTTATTTGTTGCTCTTTATTGTTTTTGATTCTGGGGCTACTTTAATTTAAATGTTTGTCTTAACTTCAGAGAGAACTACACCAATTTAGCATTGCACTCATAACACCGTCAGACTCACTACGTTAACAGAAAAGGATCAAAATTGAAGCAGCAAAATCATAAATGTATATATTTTTATTATATACATTCTTCTTCCTTTTACAACATGGTGCCTCCATTACCCACAACGCAACTCGACTAATAGTTTGGTCAGAGATTCAGGTGTATTATGCAGTAGCAGCTAATGTAGCCACGGACCATTAGCCTCAATCAGTGATGATGATGATATAGATGATGTTAAGGTTTAAAGTTAACACTAGAGGCTCAGTAGCTACTTTAGTTTGTAACACCACAATTACTTGGGGCATAATGTAACTAGTTTGTCACATTGTAGCCCCTTGTATTAAACTAGATCAATACTGAAATCAATAAATCAAGCCTCTACTGGATTACTGTTGCAATTAATGAAAAACAATGATGCTGTGAGGCAGAAAAACTGCTTCTTTTTTTTACCGTTGGAGTGTATAAATCTGTGACATTTCAGGATTTTCACCTTCCCTGTGGGGCATGTGTAACTCTTTAGTTGGAGTTATGTTGTACCTTATATATATATACGGTGCAACCGCTTTTACTTTAGTAATGCATAAATCACAAGTTTGTAATACTTTTTGCTAAGTTTGAACTTAGCTTGTGCAGGGCGTAGGACTCTGGGATGAAAGGTAAGGACTGACTGCTGGGGATTGAGTATTAGCAATCAAGGAGACTGATAATCGATGTTTAGAAGCAATGTACATTTGCAGTAAAAAATTTTACTCTTTGTGTCAAAATTTAGAATAACCAGTGATGGAATGTAACTACACTGTAAGTAAAATGTACAAAACTTTATACTACTTTATACTTCCACTCTGCTACATTTTGGATGCTAATATTGTTAGTTAGTTAGTTGCTAATTACTTTGCAGATTCAGATTATTAATACAAAACAAAAAAAACAACAAAATCTCCTATTATGAGCAGCAATCAGACTAAAAAAACAAAACACTGACACCAATAATCAGAAAAATGCTGAATATCAGATCTGATAATTGGCCAGGCTGATAATCTCTCTATCCCTAAAGGAGACTGAGTAGGGCCCTCTTTATATACTGGAATGAATAGCTGTAAATTTGGGGACGGGCCCATTGGGAATGCCTTTGTGCAGGGTCCAGAATTATGTGTAGTAACCTAATTATATGCAGTAGTACTCCCAGTAAACAGGCTATACAAAGATTATTATTAGTAGCATCACTATTAATAGCAGGTCTAACCCATATTATTATAATGAAGTAGGCTGAGAGCCCTCACGTCATTTCACTGTAAACGGTGACGGTCATTCTGAAGGTCGTTTCCCCTTTAAATTATTTTTGAAACGTCGATGCTGTTCTGTCCAGAGCTGTGAGGAGGGGACGATGACGGGAGGAGGAGGGTGGGGGGTGAGATAACTCACTCTGACATACATTAACAGGCAGGAGAAACCCCGCAGCGGACACGCGTGTTTGCACCATGTAGAGGCGGACGGACGGACGGACTTCATCTCCAAACTTCAAAACAGCATGTTTTGACTGGAAACACCGCCTCGGATTTCTCTTAGCCTACAGAAATATATATTTTTTTTTTAAAACACACACAGACGCGGGTAAGCTGTTCATCCAGTTTGATCTCCTTTCCTCCCCTCATCCATGTCTCATGTGTGCGACCCTGCGGCGAGGTCTTTCTTGCGGGGACGAACTTTGCGTCTCGTAGCGTCAGATTTCATTTGACAGTCGTGGTGTTTGTGTCATGTGTAGATAACAGAGGAAATTCCAGCTGTGTGCATGAGCCATGCAGCCGACCAGACAGCTGTAAACAAACAGAGCAGACATGCGGCTGCCTTTTAGCACCAAGGACAGAGCTCCGGAGGCTGCTGCGTAGTTTGAAACCAGAAGCTTCTGCCCAATGACTCATCACGCAGCTTCACTGTCTCCGGTTTGAAGTGAACACGGGCTAATGTTGACAAAGTGCATCTTTAAATGCAAAAACCGAGCTGCTCTCAGGTGGATTTGTGAGATTATTTGTGCATCAGTTTTTTCCCAGTTTTCCCAGACACCACAGGCCCTTCTCTATTCTCATGTCAGACAAATACATCATGTTACCATGTTACATGTTAACTCTTTACTACAACACTTTTTAATCTTATGGTGTGTTCAGACTGAAAGTGAATACAATTTTTTTTTTTTGCAAATTTTGCATGTTCATTTGCGCCAGATGATGTGATTCTCGGGAATGACAAAAGTTGAAAAATATTCAACTGGAGCGAGAATTTCACGTGACGCTGTGTCGCGAAAAACCTGTCAGCATTGAGATTCTCACTGACATCATGACGTTAACGTCACTGACATCCAGACGCTCAGAAATGAAGGAGAAGATCATCTTTGAGGTTTGTGGGCACCCTGAACTTTATGAAAAACTGGGAACCGGTCAGTCTCAGGTAGCGCCGGTAATGGCAGTCATCCAGATACAGTTCCTGGAGTAGGTGATGAAATTAACCAAGCTGTGTCTCTGAATGATATTATGAACCCAGATGCGACAGCGTTTGGTTTTCCGACGTATCTGGGACTTCCTCAACAAGTACAAAGCAGCATTGATGTTTTTTTCTGGCCATAATTGATCTCCTCTCCTCTTTTCCAGAAGAGAAGCGGGTTTTATTCTCGCATAATGCAAATAGAAACAGATCAGACTCATGCGAGTAATGCGTGGTGAAAATTTTATTCGATTTTGGTCTGAACGCATCATTAGACCTTCAACTCCAAAAAACCCTTTTAGCAATGGCTAAAGTTGAACTGTCTCACTCTCATTTTGTGTTGGTATTTTTCTTTACTTTTTTAATCTCATAAATGTTTTGCATAAAATCTGAGAAATAACTTAAAGGTTAAACTACTGATCGATTTACTGTGGCACTGTTTCACAGGAGAAGAAAATGGCGGCCGCAGACCTCCTCTACTTCACTTTGTGGATCACCACAGTCTTCACCCCTGGACTCGGATGCCCTGAGCTCTGTACCTGCTCAGACAAATTCGACCGGCATGTTGCAGAATGCTCCTTCAAAGACTTAACCGAAGTCCCAGATGGCTTTCCTCCGAATGTTACAACCGTCAGCCTCTCTGCCAACAAGATCAGTTTGATACCGTTGGGCAGCTTCGACAATGTCACCCAGGTGACATCGCTGTGGATGGCCCACAACAAGATTGTCTCCATCAAACAAGGGGCCCTCGCACCACTGGTTCATTTGCGTAACTTTGACATCAGCCACAATAAGATTGTTGACTTTCCATGGGAGGATCTGCAGAACCTCACGGGCCTGCAGCTGTTGAAGATGAACCATAACGAGATGGTCCACCTGCCGAGGGATGCCTTCTCCAACCTCAAAGACCTGAGGTCCCTCCGGCTCAACAATAACAAATTCATAACCATAGCTGAGGGGACGTTTGACAGCTTGGTGTCTTTGTCCCATTTGCAAATCTATAAAAATCCTTTTGCATGCACCTGCTCCCTTGACTGGCTCAGAGACTGGATTTCAACAACCACCATCTCTGTCCCAGACCAGGATTTGATCATTTGCGAATCTCCGGAGAAACTCAGAGGGCAAATGATCGGAAAATTGCCTCAGTCAAAGTGCGCGGGCACAAATGTCACAATACGAACTGAACCATATACTCATAACACAACTTTCTATGAGGGAAGTACATTGATCTTGACTTGTGAATTCAACGGAAACCCAAAGCCGCTGGTCATGTGGAGCATTCGCAGCAAAAGCCAAAAGCAAGAGCTGGCTTTGTCGTTCACTGAGGATGACTCGGCAGAATCAAATGAGGTCTCCTTGCTGTCCCATAATCCTGTCAAAGTCTTCAACAATGGGACTCTTATCATTTCACACCTCAGGAAAGAGGATGGCGGCAACTACAGCTGCTCTGCCACAAATGAATTTGGAAGAGCACAGGATTTGGTTTCTGTGACGGTGGTGGCTTCTCCAAAACCAACAGCCAAAAATCCAATAACCACAACACCGACTTACACTGAAACACACCCGTCTACACACCAGAGAACAGGCAAAACATCTGTTTTTGATACTGTGCGTCTCCCTGATTTAAAGGGAAAAGCCCTCACGACCATCGTAGCTACTCTTGCGTCCACTGCAGAGATCAAGTCTTCTGAGGAGGCAACAAGATATCCATCAAGTGGTAGTAAATGTGGCCTGACAGCTAATACAAGATATGTTTCTAGCCACGTCTTTAACGGGAGCCTGGATGATGTCAAGCAGTACACATTTGACTTTGGTGTCATTGCATTAGGGGTGTCAGAAACAGAGGCGAAAGTGCGACTCAATCCTCTTCTGATACCAAGAGACAAGAGCGCCAACCAGGCCGCCGCCACCACACCTGGGAGCCCCCACACTGACAGCAAGGGGCATCATGGCCGCTCAGAAAATGTCCATTCAAACGGCTTGTATCTGTGCATCACTGCCGACCGCAAACACTCTGCTGTGCAGTGGTCGAGGATCAAAGAGGGCATCAACACCTATCTGTTCAGCGGTTTACGTCCCGGCACAAATTACTCCCTGTGTCTGACCTACAGAGGGGAGGACTGTGAGGTCCAGGTGCTGTTCACCACCAGGAGGAGGGTACCCAACCTCCTCATCATCATCTCGGTCAGCATCTGCCTCCTGACTGTGTCTACCGTGCCTCTCCTCGGCGCAACATGCTTTCACCTGGTGTACAAATACCGCAGCAAGACCTACAAGCTGATCCTGAAGGCCAAAGACCAATACCACATGGAGAGGAACTTCGCCGCCAACTTCAACATCCACGCACCTCACACCGAGTCTCAGAGGAAGATTAATGGCAGCCAGCTGGATGAGGAGGAGGGGGAAACAGAGAGCGGAGACGGAGAGAAAGAGGCCGATACAGAAGAAAGCATCATGACGGAATCCTTCAGTTTGTCTCAGTGCCGGGGGAATTTAGATAACTGTGAGATGGGATCTGAGTATAGTGATAGGCTACCTTTAGGAGCTGAAGCAGTGAATATTGTAAGCAACTACAAATATCCAAATCAGTAACTGTTGACTATTTCCACCATTACATCATTTGCAGTTTTCTTTTGCATTTGGTGAAAGGGTAAAACGGGTTGTTTTTTTTTATCAGTTTGTGCCAATGCTTTAGGGTCGCTTGAGGCTTGCAAAGGCAGCACATAAACACGGCTTTGTTCGACAAGGACCTGACAAGACGGCTTGTTTCCTCCTTTCAAAATAATAATTAATTTGCGTGAACTTCTGAAAAACAAATTCCAGATACTGGTTGGTTAAAGGGACAGTTCACCCAAAATACAAAAATACATACTTTTCATTTTACCTATAGTGCTATTTATCCATCTAGATAGTTTTAGTGTAAGTTGCTCAGTTTTAGAGATATCGGCTCTGCCTTCTCTCCAATATAATGGAACTAGATGGCACTTCACTTGTGGTGCTCAAAGCGCCAAAAAAATACATTTGAAAAACTCAACAGCATTGTCTCTTTCCAGAACTATCCGGAACTATTTTCTTTCCGTATCACCATGCAGAAAGAAATGTCCATCTGCTCATGGAGGAGAGATTGGTATGTACCTGTAAATATTAATGGCGTCCTCCTTGCCTTTGCTGTAACGTTAGCTAGCTTAGTTAGCCTAGTTAGCTTGCCTCTCATGAGTAGATGCACACCTCCGCCTGCGCAGTGATACAGAAAGAAAATAGTTGTTGCATGAAACTGCTCACAACAAGGTCTGTGGGTTATCTTGAGTAACCGGGTCATGGTTTCTGGAAAGAGACATTGCAAGAGACAAGCGAAGTGCCATCTATTTCCATTATATTTGAGAGAAGGCAACTCACACCAAAACAATCGAGATGGATAAATAGCACTACAGGTAAGAGGAAAAATATGTAATTTTGATTTTGGGGTGAACTGTCCCTTTTAACCTCAAAATAAATCACTCATCAAAGCAGAAAAAGGAGACGCCATCAAAGCATTCATGCCTGCTCAGCTTCATTTTTTATTAGGATATCACTGGTGATGTATTTCAGCCAGAGCTGCCTCTGAGTACGAGTAGTGCTGAAAGAACCAGTTCGACATTCAGAGGAAATATGCTTATCTGCTTTCTTGCAGAGGGTTTGATGAAAAGATCAATACCACTTTCAAGTCTCTCCGGTAAATATTCGGTTACATCCAACAGCCCGTTAGCTTCGCACAAATACTGCAAACAGGGGTAAACAGCTTTAGTGAGCTTGCTGGGTTATTTAAAAGAACACAGAATTTAGAAATTACTGATAATGCCAAGAACTTTTAAATGTGGATCCAGATCTGCTCTAAAATAGACATGGTGATAGACAATCATGGGAGGTATAAAGCTGACATCTTCCATTTATTTAAGTAAGTGCACGTAGTTCATAAGAAAGGAGAATGTTCAACAGAGAGAGATGCAGAAAAACAGTAAAATGTAAACTCATTGGCATGGTGATAATCCATGACAGTCAACATGAAGGCTTATTTGGTAATTGTGCCTCTTGTGTGGTTTGTAACTGTGAGGTGTTGATCATACAAATATTTTATCAAAATCTGCTTCATTAATTGGGACTCCATCTTGGAGCCACTGTTGACCACAACCATGAATTGCCAAAATATTCTTGGGGACTGATAGTTCCGTCCATAAAGTCAGCCCTGAAATAAACAATAAAAAATAAAGTGCCAACTGATGACAAGGATATGGTTTGACAACAAAAAAAGATGTGTTAAAACATACAGTATATACAAAGCTTGTGTCACATGTATTGCAAATTATAAAAAATATGTAAGCTAGATATGCCTAGGGGGTAGAAAATGGGCTAACTGCTACTAAAAAAATGAAGTATTAACACCAATATTCTGCTTTAAACTACTTACAGTAAATTTGTGCTGTCGTATTAGGAGTGTTTAAAATAAACACCTCAATCCTCTAATGAGGGAGTTTAAATGTTTAGAAAAACTGCGTTGCTCAAAGAGGAAACCATTGTGTCCAGAGCTTTGTCCAGTTACACTGTGAACATTTCCAATTAAGATAACTGTTTTCGTGTTGAATAAAACTGGGTGTTTTAAATAGGCTCTCTGTATCGATGGTAAAATATTATCCACCACGTCTACTGCAATAACAGTACAAGCACTTCTGAGTGTGTAGCTATGTGACGTTATTGCTTTGCTGTATCTGGGTCATGTGTCCATTCTGTTGTATTTCCCAGAGTACTGTGTTAAAAGACCTGCATGCTGCCTGTTGTGAGTCACAGTATGCTGTGTCCTGTGTAAATATTCTTGACTTACAGAATAACTGGGTCTGTATTTGCTGCTATATTTTTTCTGTTTTATACCCCTGTAATTAAGGCAACAGTATGTTTTTACCAAAGTGTTTAGATAACTTAATCCTATGTGCCTCAATAAAGTTTTGACAAAGGAATACTTAATGATTGCTCATTCTCTCGTTTTCTCTCAACACCTTTAGGACCAGTATTCCAAGTAGTTAGTTAGTTAAATATTAATCAAAACTATTTACTATTTACTAAAACCAATAACCAGCTAGTTTTACTACTACTAGCTAACCTAAATCAATAGCTAACTAGCTTACTAATACTTAGCTAACCTGTTAAAACAACTATCTATTGGTTTTAGCTAACCTAAACCAAAAGCTAGCTTTACTACTAGCTAACCT
>JBBPCS010001036.1:0-15891 GCA_037974645.1 Hollardia meadi | reverse complement strand
ACAGGAAGCTTTTATGAATTGCATGTGCATACTGCATAGTATATACACATTTACACCCAACACAAAACAAATGAAGTGTTGTTTCTTTTATGACCAAATTAGTCACTGTGACAGAATGTATATGCAATAAAATCATCTAAACTCAAAGGTCCACTTAGTCAAGGTCAACCTCATCTTGTGGTCTTCATTCAGGAAATGGCACATATTGAAGCCAAATTAAAGGTAAACTTACTCAATTTTCAACCAGCTTTGTGTGATTACAATGTGCATAGTACAGTGCAAACCAACATGTTTGATTTCTCTCCATTTTGCCTGTACCCAGAACCCCCTGCTCATTTTCCAGCAAAAGCCCACCACATGATGCGAAACGGATCAAACTAAAGAGGCAGTGCTGAACATTCTGTTACTGTGTTGCCAGCTTCTTGCAAAAAAAATGTTTTCAGAAACATATTTTAGTGTACTTTGTGAAAATGGGAGCTGAAAAAACCTAAATCAAACTGTAAAACTAGGAAGTTCTGATCAAATTTGAACATGATCCTGTTGAGAAGGTAGTGTGCAGTTAGCAGCTGCTGCTGAAAAGAGGTTTGATTATAACAGTGAGACTGGACCAAATTAAAGCTAAAATATGATAAATACTGCACAGAGCTGGGGGCTCCAGATTTAGATGTCTTTTTCACATACTCTATAGTCACATAGTCTATTGATCTGTTATTGACATAAAAATATTGATCAGTGCAGCTTTAAAATAAACCTCTTCCTAACCGTGTAAGTCCAAAGCTCCAAAATGCTTTAAATTATCACATGAAACAATAAAAAACATGCAAAATCTTGCATCTAAAAAGCTGTAACCAAATAAATGTTTAGGATTCATTTTCTGTTGATCAGCTGATCGATTCATCAACTAGCCATTTCAGTTCTAGATTCCCCTATGGTACTTTCTGATACCTTAGAATTAAAAATAGTGAATCTCCCTGACATCCCAGTGGGTACTTAAACGCAACATACTATTCAACACTGCATGTGAATCAGGAATGATGTGTTGACAGAGTCTCGTCTGATCATTTTCATCAGTGTGTAGGAATCTCAAAAGCTCCTCCCTGACTTGTGTCCTCCTCCTGACCTTCGCCCCGCAGGAGGACGTGCACGGCACAGCGTGGCAGATGGCTATGTCTCCCGACCGGTTCCCCTGGCTTTTCTATTTCTGGCATCCTTATGCGGAGGGCCTATTGTGCAGGCTGTCGTGATGAAGCATTCAGCATCCTTCTTAATCCACCAGATTTTTCTGTGGTGATTTCCAACTGTTGCCATTGGGCACATCAAAGATCGATTTTACTTATTTGTAGCATTGAAGTTTATGGTCTCTGAACATTGGTAATTTTTTTCCCATAGAAAAAAGATGAGGTGTTGGAGTTTTAAAAAGGCCATCAGAAACAGTCAGAACTACTGTTTCTTCAGTCTTTTAGACAAGTGTATTGTATCACCATTGCCATGGGTTGTTACCATCCTGCCTTGATGAAACAATAAGCAATGAGTAATTACATGCCACACAAGTTAGCTTTGCTGTCAAGAAGACATCTGTCAGCCTCGTCCTCACTTACACCCAACCTGACCTTCCTGCACAGCCGCCACTTCCAGCCTTTCCTTCCTCAGCACTCCTGCACACAGTCCCTGGAGGTGTGAAGGCACAAAATCTCATGCAATGATGGTGTTCCCTCTGCCACACACACGCACACTTAAAGCCTTATCTTTCTCCTTCAAAGCAGCGCCCTGTGTGTGTGTGTGTGTGTGTGTGTGTGTTAGTGTTCAGTAGAATACACTGGAGCCATGCAGCGAGGCCCAGACGATGTGTGTGGCAGGGAGCTGAGAGAAGCGTTGGACTGGAGAGAGAGTTGGCCTTCACTCGTAATGATGCAGCTGCTCTCTCTTGGCCTTCCTTTGTATCTCTGCATGGCGCTCCCCGTCTCTCCTCCTTTCTCTGTGACTGCGCATGTTTCTCCGAAAAGAAGTGGGACCTGTTCTTCCTGCTGGAGTCTTAGCAAGATGGTAAAAATGTTAAAAAAAATAGACTGACAATGGTCTCTTCAAGGCCCTAATGTATAAGGTTATAGATAAGTTGTTCACTTTGATTCAGTTTGCAGTAATTAATGGTAATAATATGCTCTAATTAAAGGTGTTGCTTTTTTAAAAGATCAATATATCATTGTCATATAAGATGTAACACGTGAGGCAACACGGTGGAAACACAGTCTGTGATCAGTTCTGGGGCCAGAATGACTTAAACCTTGTGTACGCTTGAGAAAATATGCATCAGATTTCTTCTCGTCAGATTTGTAAAACTGTGCACATGCATGGTTCCTTCTCATAAATGTCACTGTACACTGTATGGCTGTAGTCACACTCGTAATCACCTGATCGCATAGAAATACTCCAACAGCGCCAAGCAGCCATCATTGCATTTGGCCATTCCCATGGCTCTTTATCGTGCTCACATTATCATTAATTCAGCGCGTGTACCAGTAAACCAACATCAGCAGTGCTGTCTGAGCCACCCTCAGCATTAATCTGCATTTGATCGGAATGGGCCTATGTTTATACTTTACATCTGGCCCCTGGAGTTTCTCAAAATTAAAGGGTTCAACTCCCCCCCCAAAAAATCTCTCACTGTCCCACATAAGGCCTTGCAGACAGGTTTGATTTTACAGTATTTGGTCACATTTTGTGATAGAATCTGTTTTTCCCTGGAAGAACAGCGCCCTCTGCATGGTTTGTGCTGTAAAACCATCCAGCAGATTTCCTGACCTCGTTGCACAAGGCTGCTAATCTTGGCAGTGGTCTCATTTGTTTTGTTTTGTACAATGGCTGATACTTAATGCTGTAATGATGTTGAAATGCTGCATATACGGCACACTGAATGAAGATTCAGTGAGTCATCCGTTCCATACAATTAATCATAATGACGCTCTTTCTCTCTCTCATTCTCCTCTGTCTTTAACAAGATTAATTCATTTTCAGCAGGTGATCGTGAGCAAACGTTTAGTAGTAACAAATTATCAAGGAGCAATGTCAAATGAGATGTTGATGATATTTCCCTGCTGCGGAGGGTGTTTGTGCTTCACTATCTGACTAAAAAGGGGCCTTACTGTTTGTGACAGCACATAGCCATGTTAGCCACTTCCGCTTGGATTTGTTTTAGGCCTCAGGTCTGTGAGATGACAGGGTGTGATTTCAGGCTGATTCTTTCTGACAGGATGCCACTAGCCTGCATATCAAAGACACCTGAAGGCAAGCAGGCTGCCACCATTCAATGCTGCTGAGCGGAGCACTTCCAATCTTAGAAAGCAGAGTGATGTACGTGAGCTGTGGTCAGGTACCTCCTGTTCTGCAAATGCTATACGAGGTGCCTACTGTTTTATCTTTTCTACTGTGAAAAAGTACAACATTACCCACAGGTGGAAGAAGTACTCAGCTCTTGCACTTAAGTAAACGTGGAAATACTGCTAGTTGTAAATGCATCCATTTCAATTTTTACTTAAGTAAAAAAAGTATTAGCATCAAAATGTACTTAAAGTAATGTAAAAGTTTTCCAATTTCCAATTACAATTTCCCCCTTGTGTCTCATAATTCTACTGTAATACTTGCACAAAATCTATAGGATACAGGATTTCTCTCTCTCTTTCTCACTCCGTCTTTAAAGTCTCTCGGTTAGATATGTTCTCTACATGAATTATCGATGTTGGGGGACTGAGCTGCTGCTGCTGGAGGTCTTTTCTGCTCCATTACTGCTCTCCCACTGGGCTAGGAGTTTTACCTGTGAGTTGAGCTCGACTTTGCCCCGGATATCACAGAGTTACTGCAGCTATTTCACAAAGCCCGGCCCCCAGGGTCTGGGTCTCACAGTATAGCTGTTAATTGTGGTCTAAATAACATGAGCATTACTATCAGTGTAGTCCAGGGGTTCACAGCCTCTTGTAACGTAAGGCCCACTTCTGATTGTTCAAACATTTCCGAGGACCACCTTCCCAAATAAATGAGAAAAAAAGAACATAATCAGACATCAATATGAGAAAAATAAACTGGGCTGTAAATATGTGTTATGCCACTGTCAGCAGTAATGTTCTGCTTACCCTCAGTCAAACACTTGGGCTCACTTTGTTATTGTGTTCTGATGGGTGTGAGGCTGACAAGCAGAGCCACATTCAAAGTTCCTTTCAGTTGCTTCCTTCCCGTTGATGTCATGACAGTCTCAATAGTTTGTGGCCATTACAAAACCCAATCCATTTTCATGCTTTCATCTTATTGTTTAGTTGCTACCAACATGTAGTCTAAGTCATGTATATTTTGTCATTTTGGTATATGTCTTATAAGTTAGTATGTGCTGCTGGCACCAATACCCAGGAATATGTCTGGGAGAGAACCAACATTAAGAGAACCAATGCTGGGGCAGCAGGTTGACCTGGACTGTAAGAAGACAGGCTACAGGCTCCAGGACTGCTGCTCTGTCCTCTGCCTTGAGAAGGAACAAACAAAAAGAGAATTATCCTACAGGGATCCATGAACTTCATCCATAATTCCACTGCTGCTAGAACACTTCCACCCCTCCCACTGCTCCTCCTATGTAATCCGTAGTAAGTTGTGGGTCTCCTCCGAAACGTATCTGGAAAGCCTCTAAAGCGAGGTCTCCATGAGGCGTCCTTATCCTTCTCTGAACCACCTTAACTGGGTCCTTTTGATGCAACAGAGATCTGTCCTGAACTCCTTATGGATGTCTCTATAGGCTGGGGTACGATTTAAAGAATCTTCCACTGTAAATACCCACACTCGATGGCGTTGCGAAAAAGCTAGGACAAGACGTGCAGATAGTTGTTTGGGGGGATACTCTGTCGCTCAATCTTCCCTTAAAGGAATTCATATTGTTGCACTTGTATGACATTATAAAAGTGACAGAAGTAATTTTGTGAGGAATGAAAACAGATACTGAAGATACTGAGACTGAAGTTCAAACCTGTACTGTCTCACCTCTGCACACCTGTCCAGTCGCAGGGTTGTTGTATTGTCAATTTTGGAAATTCTGGTGTTGGTAATGTAGGGGAGAAAGGGGTTTCAGACACTATTGGTTGAAACATTCTGATGCCTTTAGGGTTAACTCAGCCCCCTGCAAAGGAAACTCATTTTGGCAACTCATATGCGCAATCTCGTTCTTTCTGTCACTCGCTCATGACCATACTGTACGTGAGGGGTGGAACTTAGATTGATTGATAAATTGAGATCTTGGTTTCCTTTTTCACCCTGACAGTCTGATATGTGCTCCATCCTACTGCTGACACTGTCTGCCTTCTCAATCCCGTATTTTATCGTACCCTCAATTGTTAACCAGACTTGGGAGAGCAACACCCTCCTGACTCTCATCTAATTTGATGATGACATATATATAGATTTGCTGTCATATCACTCCCCCAATACAACATCCTGCTTTTTTCTTCTTTTGGGCACTTTGAGACAATCGGTTCTTCATTTGTGTCAAGCATTATCTTATGGGAACAGCTGTGTGGGTGTGTAGGGAGGGAAAGGTTTATCGGAGCATCACTTTCTCGCTTTATTTCATTCTGTCTCAAAGCATTTTCAGCATGAGTTGTCAGATTGACAGATTCTCTTGGTCCTTTTCACATTCTCATTTTTTGCTCTTTTTCCTCTCTTCCTTTTATGATTGCTTTAATTTTTTTGTCACCCTTGCCTCTGCTCACACTCTTCTCCTTACCTCTTTTTTTGTTTTACTTTTATTTCCGTTATTTTTCCACCAAATGTCACTTTACTCCAACGTCATTTTATCTCCCCACTGTTGGTTTCCTGCAGTAGCTTCTGTGACCTTGTGCTCAAGTGTATCTGTACACTACTGGACACATGCACACACAACACATCCTCTCACTGTCTGACGGAGGCTGTGGCTGCAGAGCTCAGGATGACTCAACAGGCTAACCTGTCTTAGCCGGCCTCGGCCTTTCAGAGCTTTTGTGCGTGTGGACAGAAAGGTCATTGCTAAACTGAAGAGGGGCTGTTTTTATCTCTGTAAAGGTGACACTCCGATCAGTACAGTCATGAGTTCAAATGACACTGCATAAGAAGTTATATTTCTTGCTTTAGCGTTATATAGCATAAATAATTTATTATTTTTATTTATTTATTTAAAATAAGAGACTTTTTTCTGACAAATCATGGAGGGAATAGCTGTGGGTAAAATGGAGGGAAATCTGCCTTCAGGCATTTTTTTTAGCTAGCCAAGCTATTGTTCTCTAAAGACATTGACTCTAAAAATCACTCAAGAGCATTAAGCAGTTACCCAGAAGGCCATTTCCCTGGACAATGCATCTTTCCAGTATCTGTTTGTGTATGTTAATGCCAAAAAGAAGGAGACGGTGTTGCACTGTTGTTGCTTTGTGAGTCTGCAGGGGTTGAGTGTGGGAGGGGGCTCCCACGACGCTCCTCAGAACTGGGTCAGAGGGATTAATTTCCTGGCCTAGCCAGTGGAAGCTAATGGCAGATTAGCATGGCAAGTTTCACTTTCAAAACAGCCCCTCCACCCACAACACTAAGCCAGGACTGGAATTGAAGTGGCACGCTGCTTTTCACACTCCAGGGGCTCGGGGAATGTGTGTATAGAGTGATGCTCCTATACTGAGTGTACATACACTTTTTATCTGACTCCCTGCTGACCATAGCTATTAGTTTACATTGTGAGCTCACTGCGACCAAAGTGGGCATAAGAACAATTATGGAACACTTGTCAAAATAAATCCTTTCAGCTCAGTAATATCTTCACACGGCTGAGAGATTTAGCCATCCAGTGTCTTTTCAGACTTGTGTATATAACTATGTCACTATGTAACATTTGAAAGAACAAACAACACATTCTTCATCTTACAAATCAAAAGGTTAATTCAAAAGCTCTAAAATGCACCCTTGCTTATTAGAGTAAATTCAGGCTTGTTGCTGCTACAGCCTTATTTATTTGGTATGACCATTCGCTCATAGTGGCTAATGTTTGGTTGTGCGTTGCTTGTTATCAGAGGGGACGTTGACCGTACATTTGCTAATACCAAGCCATCGTTTTTCTTCCTTGAAACCTTCCCTCTCATAAAACCAAAACATACACTTTGAAAACAGTCCAGATAAAGCATCCAGTAAATCCCACCGTTGTGTGGCTAGACCAAATTTGCTTTTGAATGTGAGATGAGGCCCTTTCCATTGAAAAAACACCCACCACGACTAGGGTTCTCTACTTTTTCAGTTTTACAAGGGAAAAACATCAAGAATGAGGCCTAAGATGTTGATTTGTAAAATGTATGTCTGGGTAATGTCCCCCACTTCTGATAATGAGGGGCGCATAACTGCTTTCCTTCTTTCAATGGGAAGCATTTAGGCACTTTCATTGAGGCTCAAACAAGGCTAGGATAATGATAGCTAATGTTAGCAAACTCAGTGTAGATATTGCTGTATAATGGACGCTACTAAGTCAGTTTGCTGACTACTATGATTTTGCATTTTAGCATTTCCTGTCTCGTAAATGTTATTTGTGGCCTCAGTGGCATCACTCAGAAAACTGTTGTTTGGAGAAAATCTGAACAGCTTGTCTCCATCAGTACCTGCAATGATTCAAAGTATGTTCATGTTCCATGTTTGATTTGTTGAAGCAGTACTGAAGCAGTCAGTATAATACTAACACATATTCATATTACACTTCTAAGAATTGCTGAAATGGGGAAACTGTGATGGGCATTTTCTGTATACTCTGACAATCTAGAGCTTATATGATTAATTACTGAATTGAAAATAAAATAATCAACAGAATTAATCAACAATGAAAATATTCTAATCCTAAGAAACAGACTATGTTCCTCTGACATTGGAGGGTCGGGTTCAAGTCCAGTGAATGATCTATTTTGAATGGCTCCTGTCTGTCTCCTTCCAGTCAACTGTCCAGTAAAAAGGAAATGTCAAATCGGTGTTTCTCTCTGTCTCTCTTTACATTATTGTCCGTCTCGTTACTGTTGTGTTTGGGTGTTGCTGGCACCAGTGGACCTTTTAATGTGTTTAAAAGTGATTTTAATTAGGTTTCATACTGTGTCGACAGGCTTTACAGTCTCTTCTTTCCTTCTCTGTCAGTCCTGCACCTTCTGTGCTCGTCTTTTTATTAACCTTCCATCAGGCCTCCAGTGATACAAGCAAATTCTCTCTGAACCCTCTGAGCTGTGCAGTCTTACATTTAGGGATCCAGATTTTGTCCTTTCAATATTTAGCATTGCCATTGTTTTACAGTTCTGTATTTAGATTGTGGAAGTACTTTTGATTGTTAGCATTGAGCTGCTGGTTTTTAGCCCGGTATTTTACTACTCTTTATCGAAAAAAGGTTTTAGAAGATCATGTTCCCTGTTAGCCTTACCCTGTGGACAATATTATATTCAGTACATATATGTTTTATGATTTTTTTATGTGTTCTTTTTGCAAGATCCCTGTTTTGTCATAAAGTTCCCATGACTAAAGGGAGAAAGGTCAGAAAGTTTAGGAACTTTTGAGTCAGGTATTCTGGGAGTTGCCACATTTTGCAGCTCTGCATTCTTTCTTCAGGGGATGTTTTCATGCTCAAGAGGATATTATGTCTGTGAGTGTTGCTAGGACTGAACACATTACTTCTCTCTCTTGTTCCCTAGCTCCTCTCTTCATCTTTACATTGACAGTAAAGCAGAAAACATTACTGCCATGTCAATTAAATTACACAGGAAATCAGTACATTGCACTTGGCTCATTCCCAACTTTCTCTCCTTTTATAAGGTATTGGAAAGAACGTCATCTGTGACCGGACAGCAACGCCTCTGGATGCTTTCCGAATGATGTCAGCAGCCCAGTACTACCCCAAATTGCTGAGCATCATGGGAAATGTGCTACGTTTCTTACCAGCCTTTGTTCGGATGAAGGAGTTGTTAGAGGAAGGATACATTGGGGAACTTCTGGTCTGCGAGGCCCAGGTATGACAACATTTTTCAGTTGGTATCTTGCCATTCATAATAATGACAACAATGTAATACTTTCTCTTGAGGTTAGTTTGAGTAAGAGCAGCACCCACAGAGCTGGCAAGAAATCACTGTCTTTCACAAAGGCCCTTTAGCAGCATGGTTACTGTCTGACACAAGATTTGAGCCCAGATACCACCCCCACTGCTTCATTTCTTTGTTCTTAATTGTCCTGATCACATTCAAATGAAAAAAGACCTAATACAGAATAAAAGAAATCTGGCCACACCTTCTCCTTTTTGCCCTAAAGGTCCACAGCGGTAGTCTCCTAGGGAAGAAGTACAACTGGAGCTGCGATGACCTGATGGGAGGGGGTGGTCTACATTCAGTGGGCAGTTACATCATTGACCTGCTTACGTTTTTGACCGGTCAGCGTGCAGCAAAAGTCCATGGCTTCCTCAAGACCTTCGTCAAACAAACAGATCACATCTGTGGCATCCGTCAGATCACCAGCGACGACTTCTGCACATTCCAGATGGTACTGGAGGGAGGCGCCTGCTGCACTGTTACGCTCAACTTCAACGTGCCTGGAGAGTTTCGGCAGGAGGTGATCGTGGTGGGCACGGTCGGCAGGTTAACTGTCATGGGGACGGACCTGTATGGACAGAAGAACAGTGGGGGCGGAGGAAGTGGTGGAGGTCCAGAACTTCTGCTCAAAGACACCACGCCTCTTGAGAAGGCTTCCTTACCGGAGAAGGCCTTCAGTGACATACCATCCCCGTATCTCACCGGAACAATTCGGATGATCCAGGCTGTGCGGCAGGCCTTTCAGGACCAAGACGACAGGAGGACGTGGGACGGGAGGCCTCTGACTATGGCTGCTACCTTCGAGGACTGTCTTTATGCTCTTTGTGTGGTGGATACCATCAAGAAATCCAACCAGTGTGGAGAGTGGCAGAACATTGTTGTGATGACGGAGGAGCCGGAGATCAGCCCAGCTTATTTGATTAGCGAGGCCATGCGACGGAGTAGGATGTCACTCTACTGTTAGCATTTGGCCTTTAAAATGGCTGAACTCCAGTTTTACCTTGAAAACTGGAGGTGGCACTGCAAAGGAACTTTGAAATGGAGCTTTATTCATACAGCTACTGGGTTCAGTTCTTAAATTAATCAATTTTAATACTGACAAATCTGTATTGTTACTGTTACAGAGAGGTTACACCACTATGATAGAGACTTATGGCTTCCTGATACTCAGCCTCAACATTAGAGGAAAAGCAATGTGATCAATAATCAAACCTTTATTTATAAGGAAGCCTCCCCTGTTTTTTCCCCTTTTAAAAGAAGACTTGAGTCCTTCCAGGAAGACGCACCTGTCAATGTGATTCATACAGCATAAAGACAAGATGAAGTGGATGCAGATCAAGAAGAGAAACTAATGCTACTGTGTTCTGCTTGAACATAATGGTATTCATCTCAGCTCCACTTCTATACGACTGGGCGGTACCTTACACTGTGGGTCCAAACAGGGACAGCCAAGGAAGAACGACAGTCCTCTCAGTTAAAACTGTACTGTTGCTACAATATGAAGTACTTGTTTGTTTTACCCAGTGAATGTTTAAAAGACTCAATATGCTTGATAGCTTAAGTCTGTTCTGTAGGCTTCCTTTGTATGTGTGAAACAAGAGGGAAAAAAAGTAATCAATAGTTTGGCTGGTGGGTTTTTCAGAGGGGTTTACCTTCTGGTATATGTATGCAATATATCCAGGTTGTCGTCTACAGCAGAGGTGCTTATGTCTTCCAGCCTGGAGTAAATGGTAAAAGTACACTATTGAACTTTTATGCAGTAACAGTAGCCCATGCAGTTGGCGAGTCCTGTATGAGTGGCCAGTAGAGGGATATTTTGATTAATTTCATGCTTTTTATGGTCACGAAGCCACATAGAAATCTGTGTGGTGTGAGCGTATCTGTACTAGGTTTCAAAGGCTAATTTAATAACAATAACACAATATAATACAATACAATAACAATTCTTAAGAGCAGGAACAAGCTGATAGCCAATTAATCGGCAGATATCATCCCCAATCTGACACTGTTGGAAATGAACTATCTTTGATTTTATTAGAAACTGGATAACTTTTGAACTGAACATCAAACTCAAACAAATAAGGTTCCACCGATACCAATCATTTGTAAAACATCCTATCTGCGATTAATCGGCCAAGCCTACGCCTACGTTTTTCTTAGTGTCAGCGAATCCCACGAAAAGCAACAAAGTTTTAATACATCTTTAAACACTTTATGACTCGCTCTACTCTGTCTGTGGCGCTCAGCCCCAAGCCCATTGATTCATAATGAGCACATAAATCTTTTAATTTTCACCAATCAGTGTTTTGCTTTTTTATATATTCTTTTATAATAGCAATGGGTGGAATGGCAATGATCAATGTTTAATGTGAAAGCTGTTGTTTGTAGTGATGAACAAGCAAAAAAGTTATCACCAGACCCTGCAGTTTCTCCTCAAGTCGATGGAGCATTTTAGCTTATTTTAGCTCATTGTTTTGGTTATGTGGCCCACAACTTTGCTGTTCGGTCTCACCACTCTCATCGACCTCGATTGCAGCCACAACAAAAAGGCTGTTCAGGGAAAAAACCTCTGAAACACCCTCAATACGCTAAATTAGCGATTAACTGGTAAATGTTATGGAGCATTTAACAGATAAAGAGCCAGATATTTCCCCTCAGAAAAAAACCAGAGCTAAAAGAGAATAAATATTGAACTGGATTCTTCAGGTGCCCAGAAACATGCCCCCAAACAAATGCTACTATTGTTCTGTGTCTCCTGTATGTGTGAACTGGCTAATTTTGCTTACACATTAGCTTTGATCTTAAAGCTAGGTACTTTTTTAGCTTATGTTACACAAAACAGGCGTGAATTTTCAGTTGTTGACTAATCCACAATCGGTGCTCTACTAAGGAAAATATAGAATATCACCACTCATGTCCTTTAAGCCATAATTTACACGCATAATAGTGCAGCTGGCCTTCAGAGCTTCATTGCAACAGGACTCCAACTACTCATTGTGTTTTACTATCTGTCAATCACATAAGAAAGCAGAAAGTATCAGAAAGTGTTTGCAAATACAGTTTGACCTAAGGTTTGGCATCACTTAATACAGGTGAAAGAACTGACCTACAAGCCAAAAGATTGATTTTTTTTTATGCATCTCTGTTCCCCTGTGTGGTTTCAAATTGTGCTGAAATACTATCGATGTAACAACTACTGAAAATGTACATATGAATATATTATAAAGCAACAATAAGCGTTTGTCTAAAGAAATAAGTACTGTATGTATTTTATTTGTACAAACCAAGGAACTGGAACATGTTTCCATGAGTGTTAAGGTATTTATTCATTGTTTTTGCTGTTGAAGTTTTGTGGGCTGACCTGCAGTGTATTTGGGAGATTAACAGCAGACTGAGGCCTTGGAGTGTTCAGCTTTTTATACTTCCCCATCTATGAATTATTGACCAAAATGCCCTTCTTTTAACACTGTTATCAAAGGCTTTATGTGCGACCATCCCAGTCCTAATCCAACACAACCTCATCTTGTGCATAATCTGATATTAAAAAAAATGAACAGTTGTAACTGTAATTTCTGACCCCTTTTTATTGTTTAGTGTTTTCATGTGTTATTCAATGTGTCACACTGTGGTTTGCTGAGGTCAGGGCACGTTACAGTCCATGCTGTGGTGCGATCAGCTGCACAGAACTTTGTAACACCCCTGCTGTCTAATCAGCCTGAAAAAGCTCCAACACTGATAAGCTATCATTCTGTAAGATAACTCAAGTTATATTATTGCCCCTTGTGTACCAAGCGCCTTATCAGATCTGCATATAGACCTTATAGACCCATTTTTCCCGATCCAAATCACAGTCCCTACATTGAATCATCACTAGGTTCTTTCCTTGCCCTCTTCAGGCCTGTAAACATACTTTATTACTGTCTGACACCAGAGACATGCAGCTGATGGATCCTATTAACTTTCAATTCATTAATATCATGTGTTAGTGTGTTGCTCTCTGTGTTGAATTGATGATAGCTGAGTAGCGACGCTTGGCAAGAAGATAACAACCCTTAAACCCTGACAATGGTCCACTGTGCCAATACGTTTCTATTTTCAGGGTTGCACAAAATTAACTGAAGGTTAATCATTTGTTTCCGGTAGCTTCAACACTTAGGTTCCATTTCATACCATAGTCATTAAAAAAACTTTCAGTTGCTCATTTCTGGGATTAATTAGAATGGAAATACAAAGTTCTGAGACTGTTCACTTTGCTGGGTTTCATTTATTATTGTTTTTTGGAGAAATGTCCTTGAAAGAACTCCATTTGAACCCAATCAGTCATCCTCTTCATATATGGTAAATTGTATGTTTGTCTGTAGACAGATTTTACACGTTTGCATGCTGAGGCTCATGATTGGCTTAGAATTTGGAATTAACTGTGTGTAAATGCACCAACTGATCACTTTCCCTTTAATTAGTACCAAATCACAGGGTTCTTTCCAGAACTTCCTATGCAATTGGAAATTATTAGTAAATTACAGACTTGTAAAATGAAGTGTTATCCTTTATTATATTTGGAATTTTTTAGCTAAATAATGATGCAGTGATGCACACGAGTCTCTGGTCTGCCTGCCACCGTGCTCCACGTGGAATTATCTGGAAAATTCTGCAGGGTAAATCCAGAAATTCACCCAGCCCCCAAAGAAACACACCAGTTAAACTCCAAACTTTCGGGAAAATAAACTCAGCTTTAATTAGATTCAATTTCAGATATTTTACCTGCTCCTATTTTGTCTCTGTTTTTGGACCATGGCAACTTGGCTTACAGTGTTTCATTATTCCAGGACTGCACAGGTTATGAGGATCCTCTCACAATAGACCCAGTGTGTTTAAATCAGCTTGGGTCTATTGAATTAACTATATTTAGTGCCCTAGGGGTGAAACCTGCAGCGACTCAGAACATTAGCTTCAACTTCTTTGAGCTCTTTCAGGTGTCGTGAAACGTGAAGGTACTCTCAGTTTGCGTAGCGATATTAGCATGTCCACAGAGACCAATCCACCACCATGGAGATGCTAAACAGCTCTGCAGACGCATCCTCAGCCAGCTGCCCATGCTCTGTACTAAATGTGTCATTAGGATCTGCTTCGAATTAAGAACATCTCATGGGCAGAAGGGTTTTCATTTTCAGCCAGGGCAGACACTTGGCTAAACACTAAAACACAAAAGTGTAGGTATTTCATTTACCATTGATGCAGGGACAATATTCTCACATCACAACCTTTCCTGCTTATTAGTGAAGCATCTGCAAAAGGCTTTTTAAGAGACATCAGCCCCAGCCATAGATCCACTCTCTCACATGAGGCAATATGCAGGGCTCTTAAGGACTGAACATTTAATGAGTTGAATTATAATGAGCTAATTCTGTACAGTATGAGGATTTCATACATTTTAGAAATCAGTCTCAGCAACAGCAAATCTTTCACTGACTGATTTTCTTATTTTGTCTTTCAAATGATTGATTTGATTTATAGCATAATTATTTCTTCAATTCAAGACTTCAAACTGAGGTGATATTCTGCTGTATCACCTTTGCAGCTTGTTCACTCATATTTCCCATCATACAAATTTTGTGCTTTATGGACTCACTGATATTCTGTTGCAGAGAGCTGTTTTTTGGGGTTTTTTTTTGTCTGTTAAGGACAAACTGGCTCTGTGCTTCAGAAAAATCACACAGCAGGTATCCAGTTCCAGCTTCGCACTTTGACTGCCTTGTTTGCCAACAGTCGTGACTATGAGTTGCCTGTTCTGGCCGTGCCAGCATTCACAAACTGTTCAGGAAAGGCTGAGGGAGAGAGACGGGTGGAGGTGGGATGGGGTGAAAATTGTTCTTTTTCGGAGATGAACAACCTCAAAGAGGCGCTTCTTCCACCCTCGGAGACCGTTACTTAGCAATCGGAAGCCACGTTGCCAAAACTAGGCCCTGTCTTGTTTTTTTCCCCCCTCGCTTTCATTTTCACACTACCCTCACCCCTCCATATGTCTACACACCTCTCTCTTTCAACACCCCCTCTCTTCCTCTGACTGACTCTTAACTGGGGTTTTACCATCAGTGCTGAATGTTTTTTGATCTGCCGTTTCACTTTCTTTAACTCTTGAGATCAGTTTCTCCTTTTTCTCTCTGTCATCCCCCTCTTTTTTTGAATTGTGAGTCAGGTTGAAGCCTGGAGTACAAGCTCACTGGTGCTTTTTCCCCCCAAAACCATCTCCCCTTCCCTTCTCTTCTTCATCCCTTTAATAAAAACCATTAACAGACAGGTACAGGTTGTGAATGTCTTTCCTCAGCTGGGTTATGAATGCTGACTCCTGCCATTTCTTGCTGTGCCCCTAACTTGCTCAAAGAAGAACAAATATCCATCTTGATGCTATGTTGTGACTGTATCCAATATTTATTGTTATGTATGTATATTGTGAACGCATGGACCCCTGTACATACTCATAGTGAGCCCTCCAATGCATATTTATGGGTCTTAATCTAGAGAATGTACTGACTGTAGGAATAATTTATATTTTCTATCCATTAAGGACTAAATGCAACCCCCCCCCCCCCCTTTCCCTTTTTCTTTTCTGATGAACTGTGTTACTCCTGACTCAGTGTTTTACTGTCTCATCTCCCTGCAGCAGTGCTCGCCATTGATTGAATGTGTGTGAATAAGGGTGTGTGTGTGAAAGTCGGAGGGGGGGAGTGTGTGTGTGTGTGTGTGTGTGTGTGTGTGTGTGTGTGTGTGTGTGTGTGTGTGTGTGTGTGTGTGAGTGAGAGAG
>JBBPCS010001035.1:0-15894 GCA_037974645.1 Hollardia meadi | reverse complement strand
ATATCTGTTGTCATCTGTGCTACTTGCAGTGCGTTTCTCTATTTGGTTGTGTTGTGAGTGTTTGCAGCGCACGTGTTGTCAAATTGATGAAAATGTTTTCTTAATTTGAAAGTGTTTTGTCAATTTGCATGTGTTTTCTTAAGTTGCAGTGCGTTGAGCTCTCTCGGCCACCGTAGAATACCCACACAAAATGCGCAAGCACACACACTCATGCATACAATCCCCAGATGGTCTTAGTATGGTTGGCACAGTGGCGTATGAGATAACACTGTTGGCTGCTCCTCTGCCAAGACAGGTCAGAGATGCATGTTTCACTGGTTCGGTTAGTGACCTGCCGTTCCACTCTACCTGATGCAGTTTCCCTATATCCCTCTTATCTCTCTCAGGTGTGTGTGTGTGTGTGTTAGAGAGAGAGTTTGTCTATGCATCAATATACGCGTGACGTTTGTGTGAAATACAGAGACGGCACAACAGATGTGAGAATGTCAGACCAGAACAGGCGAGTCAATTGATTTGTACAGATTGCCTCAACAAAACAGCGTTCTTTGTAACACGTAAGTTCTTTCACCTGTGGCTGTAATTAGTGAGAAAAACAAATAAAACTGTGGAGAGAATGAGGCTGGGAGGAAGGGGAATAGTCTGACTGAACGTGAAATACTCATGATGTGCAAAAAAGGCTTTTCTGTTTAACAAATGTTGTTGATGCCAAAGGTTAACTGAAGACTTGTCCCCAAGGTGTTTTGTTGCACTGTTTAACTTTATGGGGCTGTGTGTATGCATGCGGTTACCACATGTCACCATGTGCATCATGCTGTGCTTTATCGCCCCGCTTTTTTGAATGTTGTAACCTTAACAGTGTTTGCCATACCACTTTATTACCCTTTGCAGCGCAAGTATGTATCTGTAGCCATATGCTGCATGTGCGTGAATACACAATGGGTGGATGCAACAGTTTGAATACACGTAAAATATAAAGTAACCTACTGCAACAGCCATGCATAATCTGTTGGTTATGACTGTGTCAGACTCTGAGGTAGCACCACCTTACAGCGCCTAATACTCAAACCTCTCTGACACACTATGAGAATGTAAATGAATACCACACCATAAGCTTCTTAATACAATTAACTGAATGACTACATGGTATTTCATTAATGGGTGTTCATGTTATTGGTACGCAGGTGGGTTGCGTACAGAGGGTCTTAACCGCTGCGTGTGGAAACAGGGTTGGTGAGAGTCAAACAAAACTATACATTTACAGGCCAGAAAACCAAACTAATAAGCTGAAATATACTAAAGATTTTCCACAATCCAAGGTTTGTCTCTAAAGCGATCTCCTCCACATTATGAATATTTTTCTTTGCTTGAATATTGATTAGTTCAGCTTTACCCCTTTAGGTATGACTGCAATATAGCACCCAAACTTTACCATGAATGGTAGAGGAAAAAAGGATAAAACCAGATGGTTAGTATGAGCAAGCAAAAGAAATACTAATAAAGACAAAGCAATCATAGAACTAAACTCACTCACTAAATGTGAAATTAGAAACATGACAAAAAAATCAGACATCACTTGTCCCAAATGTCAAGCATTAGCTGATATGTATATAAACATGAACTTTAAATAGTTTATTTTAAATACCTTGGTTGAATTAGCGATAAATTATTGTTGTTTTCACACAGAGACGAGTCATTGCAGCTGCCAAAGGGTTACTTCTCCTCCCAAGTTCAACAGTGAATCCAAATAGCCTTATTTCACCCTTATAAATGTTAGGCGGCACAATTAAAGCCCACACAAGTGGCAAATTGCCTGTCTGCCTCTCATCATCATCAATGCCACGTGTTTTGCTGCACCTCAGGCCTTATTGTATTTCTCAAAGTTAATTGATTTGGAAAGTGTTTTCAGTCTACAATGAGCTGAGTAAACAAGAGGGCAAAGAGGCAGGGATCTGCTAAAAAGAGATTACATGAATATTAAACCAATTTAATTTGATATGGTTGGGGGTTTTTTTTCATAAATTATGCCATAGCAGACAGCAAAGCCTCTGCCTTTTGGTTAACTGAACTTGCGGTTTCTCACTATAAAGCAGGTCTGACAAAATTACAACAAAAAAATAATATCTGTTTGTAATTAATAATCTAGGATTGCTGTAGGCTTGAGCAAATTTTCATTAAATAATTTTTTTCCATTTAAATTTATGTCTATCAAGAACTCATTACACCAAATATTTTCTCACATGAAATTGCTCTCAGTGTGTTTGTATCGAAATGTGAATGATTTTTTTTTTCATATTTTACTGCTGCCAGACATGCAATAAACTTTTAATTTCCCTTTCTTTTGAATTTTTGGTATTGACGAATAAAAAAAATAAAAATAAAAAAAAAATTTCCATCTATTTCATCAGAGAAATAGTTAAATGAAATGAACAATGCCTGGAAAGGACATGAAAGCTAAAAGGTAATCCAATGTCCATTAAATGTGATATTCTTAAATTCCCCTGCAGACCTTCTGGGAAAAGCCATGATTAGAGACCGCGTGTCATTTTACTCCAGTATTTCATAATATGAGACCTATTAATAAATGTGGGTCTTGGAGATTAGTTCTCCCACTATTGAGTGCCAGAAATAAGTGTGGAAGCTATTAGTGAAAAATCAGTATTCAGCATTTGAAAGCTCCAACTCAATCATCATATTTTGGTCACATTTCAAAACAAAAATGGCCAATTGACTGTTATCCAGACTTTAAAAATAGTGCACAGATGAGTTCTTTATATCCAACCAACACTATCCCTTTTATGTATAAGCTTATATCTCACATTTGTGCTACTTGAGATTCAGCTCTTTGCTCAACCAGTGAATGTCACGCAGCTTATCATCGTCCTGATCATCGTGTGCATTAAAAGGAGACCTTTTGGGATTATGCATCAAGAATACGCTTTATATTTTGTCAGCGAGGAGCAGGCCCAACAAAATGAGTCACTAAAAGAGCGGAATTCCGCAGAGTTTGCACAGACACATGCGTATACATGCAGGTACACACTGATCAGTGGGCCAATGCAGTGACAGCCTTGATTTATATCCTGCTCAGAGGTTTAGACAGCTGAAAAATACACAGTGCTGCTGACCTTTCTTAACACACCACATAAACTTGAGTTTGTTTATAAAAGCATTCACCTGTGCTGGTGAGCAAAGCTGAGAGGATGCAAGTTATAGAAATTTTCTTTTGTGAAGAAAAGCCTTCCCCAAAAGTCTGCTCGTCAGATCAGAATAGACTTCTTTAAGGTGACACAGCATGAAAACTTCTGTGCTGTTTTGGATTTACATCCACACATTTAATGCAATTTTGTACAGACATTCATGTCCCCCGCAGAATTAAATTGTATAAAGAAGTGTTCAGGTCCTTTACTTAAGTAAAAGTAGTAATATCATACTATAAAAACACTACAAGTAAAAGTCCTGCATTCAAAACCTATACTTGTGCAGTAAAATGTTCCCTGTCAGATGTTTTAGATTAATATTACTTTTGCATTAATGTGTGTGCTGCATTTAACTGCTGTTGAGGTTGAGCTCATTTTAACTACTTTATATACTGTTGGGCAAATGTACAGCAATGCATCACATTTTCCAGCTAATCCAAGAGGGTTTTCATCCTCCCTTAACAGGCAAACCTGGAGATAGATGGTTTTAACTGGACAGGAAGAGAATGAAAAACTGTAATCTGCAAAGTAACTAGTAACTAAAGCTGTTAGATTACTGTAGTGGAGTAAAAAGTACATTTGCCACTGAGAGTTATTGGAGTAGAAGTATAAAGTTGCATAAAATGGAAATACTCAACAAATACAAGTACCTAAAATTTGTACTTAAGCACAGTACTTGAGTAAATGTACTTAGATACATTCCAACACTTATGTCCATGATAATGAAAAAAAAAGTTAGCTGTTAGCTCTGCTGTAGACTAGGTCTTGTTTTAAACATTAAACCAGAGCTTCATACTTTGGATTTTAGATCCACATCCTTGTAAGAAGGTTCATCATCTAGTCTGTTTTCAGGTAACTTACAATTATACATTATAACTTAAGTCCTTGACTGACTAATAATCAGAAACTGCTTGTTAGCAAATAACTTATTGTTGATCTATCAGGTTTCAAAAAGACTGTTCTGTTTATTTTTTTCTGCCTGCCTCTCAACCAGCAACAGTCAGCACTGTTTCCATGCAGAAGGTACCTTTCTTTTCATTCTGCCTATGAGTAGGTGTTAGGTTGATGGCTGCTCTGTGCTCATATAAGGATCATTCAGGGACCAAACAAGCGACCCTAGGGTTAACAGTACAAAAAGTGCGAGGCAGCATACTGACCTGGGTAAACTCTGCATAAACACCCCCTGGGGGACATGTGTAAATCCTAATTCACACTTTGACTGGTGGGTAAAAAGCATTTACATACGGGTGGTCTGTGTCTGCAGTGGCGCTTCAAGTAAATCCAGCCTCCCACAATGAGTCAGAAACCAGCTTTGTTGCCATTCTCCTGCCCTCCCAGTCAGTCTCCAAACTCTCTGCAGCCTTTACACTGAGACAAATAGTTTCTGCAAATTGCCACTGTACATTCTGTCCATGATTGCCTGAGTGTTCCGAAAGTCCTGAGGCAGTCGTAATGGACGCATGAAATTCACAGCAATTTGGACCAAGGAAATATAGATTTTTGTCAGTGAAGAATAAATAATGCTTTTATTTGTTTTTCAATTATAGATAATGAGGGATGAAAATTGAGACTTTTTTTCTCAGACTGTTATTGAACGCATTTTCTAATTCCTTCACTCCACTGACGAGCCTCTGCTGTGCGATACCTTCTTACAGAACTGGCATGACAGGATACTGCTGTACTACTCCTTGTGAAACACTTTCAGTACACTGCACCAAGTGTTCATGTTTTCATTGCACACATGCTCTAAACAGCTTGTTCTCACTCCCGTGTCAAATACAGCAGCCTGGTCAGTGGCCCATTCGTCGATATGCTATAGTTTCCCCTCAAGCGCCATTTCTGGAGGCACTCCTTTCGTAAAAGAGTATAAAGAGTCGGGAGGTGAAACACAACGCTTTCCCGTGGGAGACCATGAGTAACTGAGTGTGATCAAGTGTTGAGAAGTTGCTTTGTTTTGAAGTAAATACGTACGAGCACAAGTAATGTAACATTTGATATGTACGTACGTTAGTTGCATAAGTTAACGTCCTTATTTTAACACAAAGTATGGTCGTTTTGTGCCTAAATCTAACCAAATTGCGACCTTTTCATAACTGTCCAAAAGTCATAATATATGAAATACTTGTCAACAAGCTTTATTTTGAAAGTCTAAAGGAATGCTGCAGATTTCTTATTGCTCACTTGTCTGTTAGCAGTAATAAATGTCCCTGTATTAAGCCTGTTTTTTTTTTTTTTGCATTGTTCCTGTGAAAAACAAGATGTTTTTAAAACTGCAATTTTCTTTTTTTGGTTGAAATGACAAATAAAGTGAAAGTTGAGCTTAAACGGAAGGTAACTGACAGCAAATAACCCAGACAACAGGAAAATTCAAATGATAGAGGCATTGTTGTCGATTTTAGATTAATGATGTAACAAACGATGCAAGCTGTAAGAACTGATGACCCGGGTGAGACGGTGAATGTGCACAAATGAATCTTTTGATTTCACCACAATCTTTTGGGGAGAACAGCTGGTGTTACAACACCACACCTGTCAGGCTGCACCTGATACAATGAAGCCACAATCAATCGATTTTTATGTTTGGGCGGCACAGTGGTGCAGTGGT
Source organism: Hollardia meadi (assembly GCA_037974645.1). Taxonomy (NCBI): domain Eukaryota; kingdom Metazoa; phylum Chordata; class Actinopteri; order Tetraodontiformes; family Triacanthodidae; genus Hollardia; species Hollardia meadi. Next base: position 10,092 of record JBBPCS010001035.1, on the reverse strand, counting down.
TAGCACTGTCACCTCACAGCTGTCGCCACATGATGTGATGTTGTCATTGAAGGTGAGAGGGAGGAGACATGACTCAGAGCTGTAGCTCGACTCAGGAATAATATTACCCAGTTTATGATGCTTGTAGAAACTGGGTGGTGCAACATTATCCTACATATTTCATCAAAGCTAAATGACAAGTGTTGTGACATAAACTTGTCAGGGGGTGGAAGACAGCAATTCAAATACAGCAGTACCTCAAGGCAATATCATTCAAAATTTAGCATATACTGTAGTATGGTTGTTGTCAGATAGATTATTAATATGCCTATTGTTTTTAAACTGAGAAATATACATGAATTTTGGATTCCTGGGTTCGTTTTGCAAACTAATCGGTCAATCAGTGAATTAACAGAGAAAATAAAATAGCAGATTAATCCGTAGTTAAAACAATCATTAGTTGCAGTCCTGTACAAAATAGTTCAAAATTCAACAGGAAACAAAGTTCAGATTCACAGTGCTGCTCCTTTTCCTGGAATGAATCAAAGCCTGGTAACCCCTCCCTCTTCTTCCTGCTCTCTATTCTAAAGAAGTGAAACTCAGACAGCCGTTGCCACTGAAATGGCGCAGACAGGAGTTCAGCTGGACCAGGAATTCTTCTCTTGTTCGATCTGTCTGAATCTACTGAAGGATCCGGTGACTACTCCCTGTGGACACAGCTACTGCATGAACTGTATTCAAAGCTTCTGGGACAAAGAGGATGACAAAAAAATCCATAGCTGCCCTCAGTGTAGGCAGACTTTCTCACCAAGGCCTGTCCTGCTGAAAAACACCATGTTAGCAGTTTTAGTGGAGGAACTGAAGAAGACTGGACTCCAAGCTGCCGACGACTGCTTTGCTGGATCTGAAGATGTGGCCTGCGATTTCTGCACTGGCAGAAAACTGAAGGCCCTCAAGTCCTGTCTGGTCTGTCTGGCCTCTTACTGCGAGAAACACCTCCAGGCTCATTATGAATCGCCTACATTTGAGAAACACAAGCTGGTGGAGCCCTCCGAGAAGCTCCAGGAGAACATCTGCTCTCGTCATGATGAGGTGATGAAGATGTTCTGCCGTACTGACCAGCAGTGTATCTGTTATCTCTGTCCCGTGGATGAACATGAAGGCCACGACACGGTGTCAGCCGCAGCAGAAAGGACTGAGAGGCAGAGAGAGCTCGAGGTGAGTCGACAAAACATTCAGCAGAGAATCCAGGACAGAGAGAAAGATATGAAGGTGCTTCAAGAGGAGGTGGAGGCTGTCAATCACTCTGCCGATAAAGCGGTGGACGACAGTGAGAAAATCTTCACCGAGCTGATCCGTCTCCTGGAGAAACGAAGTTCTGATGTGAAGCAGCGAGTCAGATCCCAGCAGGAAACTGACATGAGTCGAGTCAGAGAGCTTCAGGAGAAGCTGGAGCAGGAGATCACTGAGCTGAAGAGGAGAGACGCTGAGCTGATGAAGCTCTCACACACAGAGGATCACAACCAGTTTCTCCACAACTACACCCCGCTGTCACGTCTGAGTGAATCTACAGACTCATTCGGCATCAATATCCGTCCTCTGAGGTACTTTGAGGATGTGATGGCTGCAGTGTCCGAGTTCCGAGATAAACTACAGGACGTTCTGAGCGAGAAATGGACAAACATCTCACTGACAGAGACTGAAATGGATGTTTTACTGCCGCAGCCAGAGCCCCGGAGCAGAGCTGAATTCCTAAAATATTCACGTGAAATCACATTAGATCCAAACACAGCAAACACAGAGATGGCATTATCTGAGGGGAACAGAAAAGCAACATTAAAGAGACAGCCACAGCCCTATTCTAGTCACCCAGACAGATTCACTTACTGTTGCCAGGCCCTGAGTAGAGAGAGTCTGACTGGACGTTGTTACTGGGAGGTGAACAGGAGGGGGAGAGTTTATGTAGGAGTCGCATACAAGACCATCAGCAGAGCAGTGTGCTCAAACCAATGCGGATTCGGACTCAATGACGAATCTTGGGCGTTAGTTTGTGAAAAAGACAGTTATGAGTTTTATCACAACAGAATCCCAACTCCGGTGTCAGGTCCTCGGTCCTCCAGAGTTGGAGTGTACCTGGATCACAGTGCGGGTATTCTGTCCTTCTACAGCGTCTCTCAGACCATGACTCTCCTCCACAGAGTCCAGACCACGTTCACGCAGCCTCTCTATGCTGGACTTCGCTTTTATTACAATTATGGAGACACTGCTGAGTTCCCTAAGCTCAAATAGACATCATCTAAGGACACGGGTTAAACTGTTTCATTTCCTCAAATAGTTTCCTTTCCATTATTGTTGCTGAACCTGTCAATCAATTTATGGATGGTTCTTTGACATTTTGTCCTTGTTGTTCTGTAAATGTTTGAGTTCCTTTGTGTGGTGCTCCTTCCTGTGTCTTTTTAGCCATGGAGGCTGTATCACATATTGAGTTTTGTTTGTCTTAACAGGCATTTCTCTGCATGAAAATGATCATAATCAACAAGGAGATCATTAATTTTATGCGTGTACATATACTGTAGCTGAGATCCTATTCAAAGAAACTGATTGAGTGGATGAAATTATTTTCTACATGAAATAATTGTATATAATAGACTGAAGACTTACATCACGAATAAATGTTTTCTTCTTGCCTTCATTCCAGGATATTATACAAAGCTGATAAGAAACTACTAATAAAACTAATATGAGAGTATAACCGAGGCTGCTTTCCTTCTCAAACACCACAAAGTACAGTGTTCATGGTTAGAGAAGAGGAGCAGTCAGTCCTTTTAACTTTACTCACTCACAGACTGTATAATAATAAATAATTAATAAAAAATTAATTTGGTCAAGTTTGGGTGTGGAAACATTTTGTGTTTGAGTTCTGGCACACATGAGACAACAGATATTGTGTAGTATTGGACTTGAGGTCATTTAATTTAATGTTGATATGCTTCAAAGTACAATCATCTGAAGAAATCTTCTGAAGACACTCTTTAATCCAAAATTCAAGTATATTGCTCAGTTTAAAAGCATGAGAAATATTGATAGTCTATCTGATACCAACCATACTTATATGATAAATTCTGAATGATATTGCCTTGAGGTACTGCTGTATTTGAATTGCTGTCTTCCATCCTGTGAGATAGGTTTATGTCACAACACTTGTCTTTTATCATGACATGTTGTTTGATGAAATATAGGATAATGTTGCACCACACAGTTTCTACAAGCATAATAAACTGGGTAATATTCTTCCTGAGACGAGATACATAAGCCAGCTCTGAGTCATGTCTCCTCCCTCTCACGCTCAATGACACAATCACATCATGTGGCGACAGCTGTGAATATGGATTAAAAAATGTCTCTTAAACAAGTGTTTAATGTACCGGCAATGTAAAGCCGTCTGCGTCAGTATCAGACGACTTGAACAGATGACGTAGCGTGACACAAAACGAGAGAAAGCGCCAAGAGGGGTGGAGGTTGGGGTTGATTGGAGGGTCATACACACGACTTTAAACCAGTAAAGTGTCACCAGTCATTTCCTGAACATAAACGCGTGTTTTTTTTGCCTAAACTTAATCAAATGTCACCGATGTTTTGTGCCTAATTTTAACCAAAGTAAAGTAGACCTTGTGCGTCAAGATAAGACGCGTGGGGCAAGAGCCTTTGCGCGTTGTTAGAGACGCTAAAGGGAAGGTTTAGTGTGACGGCCACGGATGCCAAAGAAACACACTAAACACATTTTTGAGTGGAGGGGTTCTTTAAATGTAAATAATACAAAAAATTCTAAAATATATAGGAAACCATTGACAGTAGAAAAGGTGTGATGTGATGTCTTTTGTTATGCCTTTTACAAGCCTGCCAACGGATTTCTGAACCAGTTTTAGGCATGAGAGTTGCTGTTCAGTAAGAAAAGTATGCTAAGTGTAGCAAGTTGACATCTTGGCCCTTAAGAGAGCTCCTGAGGTGAAAGACTGTAGTAGGGAGGAGGAATTTTAAGAGCCTTCTTAAAGGTTTCTTAGGCTGAGGAGAAAATGGTGCGCAAGGATAATGCTCATCGATCTCATATTCACATATTCCACAACGCAGTAACTCTACAATGCCAGAAATGAAAGTGATCACAACACAAAATATTTGGGAACTTAAAAAATGCAACAGTGGGAAGTGAGGACTTGGGTCTGTCACAACCTTCCCTCAGCAGAGTTATCATACAAACACTTTCACAGCCCCCCTCTTGCTTTATACTGCAACACATTTTTCACACTCCTGACTGGTGTGCACAACCAGAGAGAATGAGGCGTATCCGCTGCGCCACATTCTCCCATGCCTGCCTCTTGGCTTGCACTATGACACTGTGGCTGAATTTTCCTCTTAAAATGGTTTTACACTTGATCAAATGGATTAAGTACTAAAATTACCAGCATAGTAAAAAAAAAAAAAGTAAGCAAATAAATATAACAAATATCAGCATGTGAATATGGCGCGAGTAGGCCCTACAAACATGTTGTGGGCTTGTCACAGAAATGTATATTCATTACATAAAATAGTATTAATATTTAAAATTGCATTCATAATAAAAAATAAATAGTATTCATAATGTCTTAATAGAGACTCAATTATACTGATTTCACTGTCCATACTATTATCACTGAGTGTGCATTTTATTTTAATTTTTATCAACCAATCACGGGTTTTTAAAGAATACCTAGCAACAGGGTCAACCACACCACTTCATCAAATAAATCAAATAAAAGCTAAGACTCCTTGAATTGTTAGGCTAAGTTAGGAGAGTAGAATGTTTGTGAATACGGCCTCTCCAGGTTCAAATCAAATATGACACCCAAGTTTCAATGAAGTGGTTTAACGTAAGCATCCGTAGACACCACATAGTGTTGGACCAACATGATCTTTTCAGGATATTTATGTCACGAATTGATTTTTGTGTTTGTCATTTCAACATTTACAATAAGTTTGTTCGCATTGCTTGTTTACGCATTGTGTGACCCAGTATATAAAGAGAGAAAAGAAGTGGACCCCAGAACGGAACCTTCTGGCACTCCTCAGAAGAAGGATGTGAGGCAGTAGAGGATGAGGAGTTTGGGAATCTTGTTTTACTGGATCAGAAGTGGCATTTCTATAAGCGCCTTGGTATTGCTGCACCAGACATAATCACTATGATACAATGACATCACTCTGTGATCTGATACTGGCTCCTCAGAATAACATCACTCCCAGTCTGCTGCCCTCCACCATAATAGCCCCCATTACAGCAGCTCGTAAAGCTCAATATCTTGCCATGGCAACAGTAGATGCATAGGCGTGCCTATTGGATATCTGTGCCTTCTACAGTGGCACCGTCATTGATAATGCAGCAAATTTGTAGATATCTGGTTTATGGGGGTAAGTGAGTGTGTGAGGTTGTGTTTCTGCCTATTTGCAGGAAAGTGTTTTATTCATGATGTCAAGCCATGACCAACCACATCAGTTGTGTGTTTGTGAGTGTGCCTCTTTGTTTGATATTCAAAAATGGCCCTGCTCTTGGAATAGGTTTGCATTTTTATGAATCAGAATTCTTCTCTTTTTGCTGATAGTATATTTCAGCCCAAGCAGGCTTGTTAATCTCAACTCAAGTAAACTCTGTTATTTCAAATTATGTATTCCAGTGGTGCAGACTGTATATCTGTGTCGCTAAACATGCTCTGCTGTTGACTTACAAACTGACACTGGGTGGGTGAGCTCCAGGGTTTATTCTGAATTCATGAATTTGGGGAAACAACACACACTAAAACACACACACACACACACACACACACAGAGCAAAGCAGAAAAATTATATTTGCATTCCATGCACACTGTGTGCACCCACAAAGAATGACTTGAAAAATAAACATACACTAATAACACACACACACTTACACACATGCAAGCATGTTTTGAATTCTTCTACATACACACAGGTGTTAACTCCCACATACGGTGTTCAGAGAGTCTAAATGATTCCTCTTGATTTACAGGAATGTTTTTTTTGTTTGGAATGTTTCCTGCAGTTGCCGATCAATAGCAGGGGCCATACCAGGCTGTAGCCCTCTCGCTCTCTACTCTGATCAATATCATGAATGGTGAACAGCCAGTAAGAACCATAAAAATCAGTATTAAAAACATGGAGGGAGAGATAAATATGCAGGACACACCACCACTCTGTTGTCATTACAGACAATAAAAAGACTCCCAGGTGAGTCATATTGGGTGACATTTTAATCCCAGTGAAGCCCAAATGATGCCCGTCTTCGTCCTCTAATGTTCTCATCTCTCTCCTTCTCTTGTTGTCATTTTGACAGATTTGTAAAGCACTGTTGTCTGCGTAATTCTTTGTATTTCAATTTAGTGCGTGTCTTTTTGAATGTGTGCGTCTGCTTGATGCCTGACGCAGCAGCAGCAGCATCATCCTGTGAATTGATTGGTTTCCTTCTGTATGCACTCTCAGAGAGTGTTGTGCTACTCGAGAAAATCCAGTAGCGTCCACTTTAAGGCTGCCCTGTTTACCCCTGCATCATCTCAGTGAGTGTGTGGTGGAGAAGTGGAGGACATGCAGTGCTTTTTAATGGATCCATCATCAAAAACACACCATACAGATTTTTTTTTTTTCCTGCAGCAGAGGTTTTTGGAGGTTTTTACAAAATGTCATGTTGTTTCACAAGTTCCGCCCCACTTTGTAGACTGTGTTCGAGAGATATTTCACGATTGCAAATTATTTTAAATTTGGTATGGGGTCAGCGGAGCTGAAAAATGAGCAACTGTACTGTACTGTAACCCAGAATTCTTTTTTGACTGCTATGAAGTCTGATCCCAGGTTTTTTGCTGGTGGCTTGATAACTTGCTTCAGTTTTTCTGCAAGAAAAAAAAACTCATTGGAGGTTTGCTTCCAATTCTAACATCTATGTTTGCTTCCGTTTTCTTCCCATGTGCAACTGTCAACCATTTGTCAAAATACTGTGACCTGGAGGTATTGAATGTCCCTTTCTTTTCCGATGTATTAATCTGTTTTTACCTTTTTCATGTCATCTAGTGGTAAGCGATTTTTAAAGGGCACCTGTGGCTCAGGTGGTAGACTAGTCGTCCAGGGATTGAAAGGTTGGTGGTTCAATTCCCGGCCACTGCACTCTACTTGCCATGACACTCAAAGTGTCCTTGAGCAAGATACTGAACCCCAAATTGCTGCATCATACAACAAACACACAATAAATATTCTGATGTCAGGCAGCAGCTTATTGTATTAAATGTTTAGCATTTAGCTTAAAGCATCGCTGTGCCGGAGTACAGCCTCAGAAGCATTAGCTGGCTCTTGAACATGAAAAATGCCTGCAGTCACGTCACAACGCTTAAAATATTAAAAGACAGAAGATTAATTCAATAGCAGTTCAACTGGATTTAATAGGAGTTTAACCTTTAAAATCCGGCTAATTGGTTAAGATAGGCAATTTTTTTATCACAAAATCCTGTGGAATCTTTTTGCTGTTTCACTTCAGTTCTGTCTCACTTCTGGTTTTGTTGGATTAATCTGATTCCCATTCCCAAATTTGCATACATTTTTATATACAGACAGACTTTTCAACAAGAAGTCTTAAGGCTCTTTGGCTTGTCTTTCCTACCTGGTGTCATGGTTTATATTCAAGTTCAGCATTTGAAACCCCCGTGCTACCTTTAGATGAATCATCCTGCACTGTGGTTTCTTTGGCTCGGCTGGTTGCAGGCCAGTTCTTGCCTGCAGCACGGCGAGAGAACAACACCTGCAAGAAGTTAATTTTTTTTGTTTCGGGGTCTAAGCTCTAAAACTTTCCTGTAACTGTCTCCAACTCAAATCTGTAAAAAACTATCATCGGTACATTTCTGCTGCCCCATGAAACAGAAAAGCACCTTCAGCAGGGATCACTGGAGGAGCGATGGCAGTGACCATGAGCCTTCGGGCTTAGAATAGTATTACTGTTACAGTGCTGCCATGCACTCAATCTGGCTTCTCCCTAAACAACTAGGCTGCTCCTGAGGCCAGTCATTTTCTGAGCTGGGGTTGTGTCGATGTTGACCTCCCACAAGTACACAACTCTCCTTTCATCATTCCCTCTTTCTACCCTGCAGGAGTGGGAAAAAATAGGCAAACTTCCTTCAGTGCCTAGATCTATAACCTCTATGCTGTCAGTCAGAACTTATGGTGTTTGTTTGTGAGTGCGTATCTGACTGCATGTGACTCTTCCTCCTGAGATGTGTGCAAGTAGGAGAGATTACCATAAAAGTAAGCCGTAACTTCTTTCAAGGTTGCAACAGTAAATCATGAAAGTACAAATATGCAAATGTTTCACACGTTCTATATGGTTGTTTGACTTCTAAAGAGTTTCACATATTGTATCAACTATACATTAAGCATAATACACTTCACTTTAACAAGGCCTTTGTGCACCGTAGGCACATTCTGAAAACATGCAGCTTATTATGCCTTGATGGATGTTTAATTCATAAAGGGGAGATTGAATTATCTAGTTCTTCTTACACAAGCGGTTCTTCTTCTTCTGGTGCGAGAATGTCATAAAGACAAATAAACCAGGGGATACAAAATGTCGTATGCATGCATTACAGAAATTATGCTACATTCCTGCTCTGTGCACATAAGTTGCACAGCATTGTGTTTTAAAGGTTGTAGACCCTTTCTCAAGGGAGGTCACTCTTGTCAGTTTCATGACAACGTTTTTAAAATATTTGCTACGTGGCGACTGCACTGAGTGGCTTTTGTTTGTATGTTTAAGACTTATCCCTTAAGAAAAGTAGTTCTAACTTTTTGTCTGTTAACTGCAAAAATCTAACATTATCTATATCTGGATACTTTCCACCATTCTATTTATGTGCATATCTTCCCATTAAATCTCATAATGTGGGGAGCCAACACAGCACATTGTGCATATTTTGTACAAAACAAAGTCGATCTGATCTGAAAAACAGCAAACTGCTGATGAATATATTGCTCAATGAAGATGCTGTTTACTCACTTTTTTCTCTGTGCGATTCTTCTGTTGTTGCTATACACTATTGTTGCTCTATTACACTAGCACAGGAATTGCTAAATATCTAATTCTATCATTTTTAATTAATTGAATATATTATTATCAGCAGCTCATCAGTATTTAATTGTAATCAGCTATTCCTAATGTCCCTGCCATGTAATTATCAATTAGGGATACCAAACGACTTTTCTTATTCCACCACGGCCCCCGACTGCAGTTGTTATGAATTATAGAAGGTAAAAACTAAACGATCTGTCTTGGTGTAACATCTGCCTCAGTGACCTATTTGTGCCCTTTACTTTGATATACTGTATAATCATCCACACACAGCATAATATCTCACTTATGATCCCACCACTACTGTTCATTAAAAAATAAATACTAAAGATAATTAATGCCAAATTCTGTGCCCTTTGAAATGCAGCTGTTTTGATGAGAGTTGAGCAGAATGAGTGAGAAGGGCTCTCTTTGTGTTTGAGGTGACCCATGTCGCTGAAAAGATACTTCAGAGGCAGAGCAGTAGTTTAAAAGAAATGCACCATAGGGAGCGGGGGAGCCCAAAAAGTTCCAAATGACTCGAATGCTCATTAGGATGTGAAGTTTGCACTTTTGAGGTTGTAAACAAATCTGTCAGAGAGTGAGAAAGTTTCTGAAAGTGACAGAATCAATTTAACAAAAATCTTTTGCAAAGGCAGATGCATATTTGCATGGGGGGAAAATAAACATAATCTCTCTTTTTTATTTCTATCGTTTTATTTCTCCTCAACCACAGACACAGTAAAGCATTAAGAGCAGTTACCATTAAAGAAAGTACAAAACCGAAATAAATTGATTTGGCAAGCAGATAAGCAACAACAAAGAATGGAAGTCCAATTTAGCAAGAATCTCAGATGACAAATGCAATTGTTAATATATAAAACTAATGGACATTTGCCTGAAATAAAACACCTCTGAAAGCTGCATTAAAAGCCAGAAATTTGTGATAGGACATATGGTGCCATGGTTTAAAGAATGAATGCCCTGG
>JBBPCS010001034.1:2500-15897 GCA_037974645.1 Hollardia meadi | reverse complement strand
CCCCCCCCCCCCCCCCCCCCCCCCCCCCCCCCCCCCCCCCCCCCCCCCCCCCCCCCCCCCCCCCCCCCCCCGAAAAAGTCCACACTTGCAGTGAAAACCATGAGTGCTCAACAATTTTTGAGCTCAGCTGTCAGTCTAGCCCTCCACCATAGATGGAAACAAGCTCTTTATTTAGAGGGTTCAAGAACAGCTTGCTCTCTTACTGTGGAACATAATCACCACATTTGTAAACGTAAAGCAGGGCTTTGAATGTAACCATTCATCTTGAGTTACCATGTTGTCGTTCAGACATCAAGGCTCTCCAAGGCCTACACTCTCCACAGCAACCTACCTTGTATTAGAGAACCTAAAAGGCTTTGCCACAAAGTGCCAAGTAGCTCTGGGTCCTTATAGTGGGACCACAAAGAGCCAACTTATAGCAATTGCAGTAGTGCATTGACACATAGGCATTTCTCCAGTTTGCTTTGACTATGTTAATTGACGTTTTGTGTGGTCCTGTAACAAAAGTAATATTTCCTCCCTTGAAAGAACTTGAAATTTCACCCCGTTGTACTGTTCTGTGCGAATTTGAGCAGTTTAGGCTTTGATTTGATTTCCTGGGACACATTTATTTCTAATGAGAAATTAAAGGCATTCAAAGAACAACTCTTATTTCTGGTGATGAAGTACTGAAAACTGGGCAGAGCGGGGTCATATTACAGCACAGCATATTCTTCAGCATTTTAAAGAATGTCACTGAAGCCTTGTTGTTTTAAATAATGACTGTAATGTTGATGATAATGCTGGTGATTTACCGTTGGCCTGTGGTGATTTGTCCACAACTTCATGTGTGTTTGTGTTTAGGTGTGGGAGGACACTTGCCTCCAATATTGGATGCGTTCAGTTTAAGCAATATATCATATTATATATATAATATATAGCCCAGCCTCCATGTATTATAATATATTACAGGCTGTGCAGTGCAGATGTTCTACAATAATATTCAGTAATGCTCTGCTGATATGTAATTAATCTTTTTGAGTGGATGGAACAAAAGTCTGAATCGGCAATACTTTGGAGTTCAACCTCCAACAGAAGAAAGGAGAAGGATCTTTCGTTTGAGGAGAAATTATTGAGAAAGAGTTGATGCAAAGCTGCAAACAGTGTTTGAATTTTCATGTGTTTTGGACACTGCGCAAAGGAGTGAACTGTGTCCACTATATGACGCTAGAGAACATCAGCTATGTTATGTTCCACTATATCAAGCATAGATGACACCATGAAAATTTCACGTAAATGAAATGATTGTCACACAGTCATCATTACTTCCTATTGCCAGTAGGTGGCACAATGACTATGATTCCTAATTGGTATGTGGATATCTACAAGCCAGGACTGTCCTCAGACATGTACAATTTGGGGCATATTAGTTAATGTATATTTGAGTTACAACAACTTCCTCTTTCATTACGAAACATTGGTATTTGTCGCCAAGGCCTCGCCATTCAATGTAAAATCACAATGTTGACAATAAAGCATAATCAAGGTCGTGAGGCTTTTCTGACCATGACTTTAACTGAATATTGGCATTTAGATATTTTCAGGCTGGGACTCTTATCCAAACTTTGATGTTTGGGGCAAATTTTACCATCTACAGTCGAGGTACAACAACTTCATGTTTCATTGCAATACATGGAAAGTCGCCATGGCTACCATGGCTATGCAGTTTTTAAAAAAAAAAACTTTTCATTGTTAAGGTCTTAAGATTGCACTGAAGAAAGTGCAAAGTGTGTTTTCGAGTAACTTTAGCCCATGAAAAATGTGAACCAGTTGGAGGAATAATAATAATAATGATAATTATTTCCATTACAAAAGGGCTTTCACTGTGTTTTTTAAACCAGGTTTCATTATACATTGTTCACTTACTTGTTCCATACATTACTTAGTATGTGGAAGAATGGAGGAAATGCACAGATAAAAATACAAATCCAGTTTTCATTGTTTCAAAATGTGCTATAACACAATGTATCGTCACATAGTGAGTTTCCTTGGTATGATGGAGTGGAAGAATGCTTCTATTATGGCACAATACCATTGTGACCTTCTTATTTAGTGATTGATATTTTACAGCAGTTTATAACTGTTCAGTATTGTATATCTACCTAACCTTATACTGCTCGGAATCTAATGTGATGCACCATAACCATCTTAAATACAAATTATATTCTCCCTGTCTGCTTAACCGGGACAGTCCATGTGGTGTCAATTTTATCTGCCCATCCCTTTACCTTTTCAGAGTAAATTAGAGTCCCCAATTTATGTACAACTTGGGCCCAAAATAAATCTATGCTAATAATATTTTTAAAGCCCCTGCAGAACACTGACTGTTAAATCTTAAATAATAATAATAATAATAATAATAATAATGATAATGTAATAATCCATCTCACTAGGCCAAAACTAAAAGAAGACATTAAAACATTTTAAACTCAGTTTTGAGTCAAACTATCAAATGGCATCATTGTAAATGCTAATAATGCTGCCCTGAATTGACTGTAATATTGGTAATCTATTCTTTTGATAAAGCCAATGGTTAACTCAGAATTAACTGTTAATATCTTTAAAGAATATCTTTCACTATATATTCACTGGGACTACTGTGATCTGAAATTCCCTCACATCATGATGTTGTCTTGCTTTAGCCATGAAGCTGTAATCAAGGAAATGTCGCGTTAAACCATTACTAATTCAAGACTGTGCTAACATTTGTGTTGGAGCACACATAAAGCCTTTCTACAGTAAAAAGGGTCAGTCAAAACAATAAACATCTCCATATTAATAAACATCTTTTTAGCTGCTAAGCTATGTTAGCCAATTTTACAACAGCAAATGATTAAGCTCACTGCAGCATAGTACCTTGGTACTGTTCCTGTAGCTACCATCAGCTGGGTCTGTTTTTGGACAAATGAACTGGTAGACTTATAACACACATCCTCCTGGCCTATTGTAACAATCTGACTTCGTGCCTGTGTTTCAGATGCTACCCTGCTCCTCCCTGAATTTCCTCACATTTTCAATGTGTCTTGTATAGCTACCTACATCTGACTAAAACAAAACTCATCACCAGTTGCCTCCCCCTGATCATTTACACCCGTGCATCATTTACAAGGCTAATTTAATAAGGAATGCACTGTTTAATTTAACTGATCTATCAATTGACATTCCATAAATAGTTTGATTCTAGTCACTTGAAACAGTGTTGGTAATCCACCATGGGAAAATGTGTGTGTTGTAAAAGGGATTACATTCTGCTATACAGTATACATGCAGTGTTCTTTGCTCATTGCAACACTAAGTGTGTGATATTTAAGAGGACCTAGAAACTGAACACATCAGTCTTTCCTCCTCCTCAGCATTGTGTGCAGCTGAGAGGCCAAGATGCTGCGTCTTCAATCTATTTCCCAGGCTAGGGCTCTGCCACACAGCTTGAGAAGCCCAGGTCCTCTTTAGTCGCTCCCTTTTTAGCCTCCTTTTTACCTTTCTCAAACAATGGATCCATTCCCACTCAAAGTAGCAGCCCCCCCCCAAACACTCAGTGAATAAAGTTAGTCCAACATGCAGCCCTTAAACCCACCCCAAGACTGCTGCCGGGCAGCCACACTCGCAGAATTGTTTGTTAATAGTCCAATTAGATAATTGCCATCTTTCACTCCTTTTCCTCTCTGTTTCCCATAAAGGCATGAATGGCACTCAGGGAGGGGGGCAGGTTGAAGAGCGCTTCTGGTCAGCTAAGGTGACAAGAAGGGCAAGAGAATGCCCCTTGCACTAGGCCACAGGTTTGAATTGAATCATTGTGGCCTAATCAATGGTCTTATTGGATTACTGGCCACTGCTGTGTTCAGAGATATTGTTGCACTGACAATGAAAATAGCTCAGAGTTGGTGGTTGGGTGGGTGGGTAGTGGGCTGGAAGGCGAGTGGTGGAGAGAGGTAGGGGCCATTCCAGAGGTATGTGTGAGTGTGAGAGAGAGAGTTTAGGTAGCCAAAGCACTAATGACAAGTTTTGTTCCCTTTTTGTCCATTTCAAATGCACAGGTTAAGATTATGAGAGCTGAAGACGGCTTCTGGGGTGCAATCATTTGAATACTGAAGAATGTGGCATTAGTAGCCAGGACCTCGCTGATTTGCTCTACGCAGCTCTCTGAATGAACACAGGATGACACAGGAAACTTTAACACGATTCCAGTTGAAGCAGACCACGACGTTGTTCCAGTGATTAAACTGGTTGGGTCATTGCCTTCATAAATGTTGATCGACATGGATTTGTTCATTGTTCTTTTTTCACCTGCGTCTCTCTATCCCTCTCTGGCTCTCTCCAAATGTGTTTCTTGCCCACAGTTACATAGTGGTGAGATCCACACATTGCAGAATTCCGTTGATTGGTGAGAGAGCTGCGGGGAAAAACAGGATCAAAGTTCGCTAACTTGCTGCTGCAATCAGACGCACTGTGAAAAGCCGGGGGGAAAATGGTCTGGCTGTGTTCTGCGGATGGAAGAATGAAGCACCCAGGAACTTTTTTCAGGTCTGGAAGAGTCGTACCCCTGTGATTGTATGTGTTCATGTGGGGTTCAGGGAGGTTTGGTTGCGAGACTAGACCAATCATTTGTCTTGATTCTCTGGGCTGAGAGCGGGCAACTGAGGGGGATGAGACGAGCAAACCCCTCTATCAAGACCTGATCTATTTCCCCAAACAATTTAGTGTATTCATGAGCTTACGCAAATGTGGGGGCAGCAAAATTACCGTAATCAATTGAAACAGCGAGTGTGCATCCATGGCTTTGATTATTTGGAGATCATCTATCAGACTGATGTCTATGTAACAAGGAAAGGGGTGCATTGAATTACTGTTGAGTTTCACTGAGAAGTCCATGATCATTGGCCAAGGGAGTTTGGTCAGTCATAACAGGGCTCCTTGGTCAGGCGACGGAAGTATTTCACCAAACATTAGATAGCTGACTGTGTCCTGCTGAAAGGTGCTGTTTTGAAATTAAAACCCACACTGTCCGGACAATCTGGTGCACCGTGTTCTCCGTAATCTCCTTTTTTCCCACCTGACAAAGGAAAAAAAGAGGGTGACAAGCTGCAGGTCCAAGAAGATAAACTGAGCATGGAGGTCAGGTACAACCAAGAGACGGAAGGGATAGGGCTGAAGAATGGACTGAAGAAGGGGAAAGATGACAAGGACTCCCAGGGCAGTTTGTCCAAAAACTTCCTCAAAGAGCAGCAAGACTCCTTTTCCCCCTCTGGGACTGTGGACAACTGCGAGAAGAACAGAGGGAGCACAGGGGACCCGGACTACTGTCGGAGAATACTAGTCCGAGGTAAGGCTTGCGGTCTTTCTGTTGTTTTCTCCTTTTCAACTTGCAGTGTCATACCTCAAAGATCATACAGATTCATTTGAGGAAACATAGTCTAAACTGCTGTAAGATTGCACACATTAGAATCAGGAATATGAGAGAAGCTTCAAGAACTAATATGAAAAATTAAGCCGTTGTAACATCAGACAATGGCTATTGATACATAGAGTGGTAGCTGACAATTCATCTATTTATTTATCAGGAGGCTTATACTTAACTTTTAAGTTTAAGTTAATAGCAAAATGTGCCTTTAATCAAAAATCAATTATGATGACAGTTTGATTTAATTTAATTTATGAATTTAAAGACCTCTGGGATTTTTTGTTTGTTTGTTTGATTACAATTACAGGAACATAAAATCTTTCTATCTTCAAATTGTATATCTACCATGAAGTGTTATTGATGTAGAATTTGAGGCATGAGCACAGAGATTTTCTTATTATTATTGTTGTAATTTTTTTGGAAACACTTACAAGCTAATTTTTTTTCTTTAGATTTCATACTAATGTTAATGTTAAATATACCAATGTTAAATTATTAAAAATGTTGAATCTTCATGGGTAGATATAAATGTGTGCAAGGTCATACATTTAAGAAAATAATGCCTAAAAGGTTTATACTGTATGTATTGAATTAAACTTTGGCAGATAATTATTTAAATTAGAAATATTCAGACACCAAAAAAAGACGGGGAGATAGAGGAGTTTGTTTTTACTGATATTTAAAGTCAACAAATCATATGTGGAAGTGTGTGTATGAGTGTCAGTTGCTCTGTGAGTAATTCCGTTAATTTCCATCATGTTGGCCCAACACTAAGAGTGTATGAAAACAAACTCCAAATATAACATCAGCAAAAATAGAGGACTAGGACAAGATAAAATGAGACAAAACAGCCTCACTCCATTAAATATAGAAAAAATGTTTTCTAATAAAATATATTATTAGACATCAATCATTTAATGTTTGTTTGTTAATAATACAATAATGATGAATAGATTTCTTACAGCATTGAAAACACTTTTACTTATCGTGATTTGAAATTATAGTCATTGTAATGAAAAAATATAAGCAGCGATTAGATTTTTTTTTATTTAATAGTAATAATTTTGAAGGCATCACCCATTATTGTTTTTGGGGGTTTTTTTGTGGTCGCATAGGTATGAATTACATGAGTGAACTGAAATGGAACAACATATTTCTGTCAGTGTTTAATATGTTTTTATGTAATCTTATAAGGTGTATATATTTGTATATACTTTAAAGACATCTTTATTGAATTCATAAAAATAAAATAATTCTCTGTTTTGACTTTTATTCATGGGATTTAATCTGGACTACTAGTAGAGTGTTGTAAAATCGTAGATGTAACATATAATTTAAACAAATACTATTTTAAGAGCGTGTTGCATTTAGTCCACATACACTTAAAATTAGAAAAAGGAAAGTTAAAAAGTTAAATTTAGTTTATACAATCAGAATTTGACTCATTATAAATCCCTAGAACCCCTCAACTGCTACCTATAATAATAATAATAATAATAATAATAATAATGTAAAAACAGGAATTTTTTGCATTTATCTGTTCTAATTGTGACTTAGTTCTATTCTTTGCCTCAGTGTTGTTAATTTAAAGTGCTCATTGTTGCAGATGCTAAAGGGTCAATCCGAGAGATTATCCTGCCGAAGGGTTTGGATTTGGACCGACCCAAGCGAACCCGCACCTCCTTCACTGCGGAGCAACTCTACCGGTTAGAGATGGAGTTTCAGAGGTGCCAGTATGTGGTTGGGAGGGAACGTACAGAACTGGCCCGCCAGCTCAATCTGTCTGAAACTCAGGTATGTATGTAACGTACTTTTACCTAAATATATTCAGTGCAAACTGTAAAATCTTTTGTGCAAAAGACATGATGCTTTAATTTTTAACTGAAATAGCAATAATGTCCTTTATGTCTTTTTCCACTAAACACTAAAATCGAATTTGATTTCAGGTAATGATGTTATGATCTATTAGGACCACTTGCTTTGTCACAGTAAAAAGGTGAATTTACCCATATAATAAAATTAATTTAATTTAATTTTTAAGTGCTGACACAAATGAATAATTTATTCATTCATTAATAATAATTCATTCATTCATTCATTATTTCAGCAAAGCAGTTTATTTATTTTGAAGGCACACAATCCTTTTTTATTGATATCATTTAAAGATGTATACTAATATATACAAACATAATTACAGAGTCTGAGTTGAGATTGAAATGTGAATTTTGTGTTTCACAGCTTATAATTATTGAAAATATTGGCCTGTTTTACAAACCTTAATGGCATCAATAATCCTTAAAAACATGCTGTTGAGTGTTACTATTTATAGACGTCAATTAATTTAGGAGTGCTCAGTTTCTAATTCAGTGTTTTGAATATGAGCGCTGAGGTGATCCATGGGTTTACATTTAGATTTGTAACTTTAAGGATTTCAATTGTAATTGTATCCCTTTAAAGTAGATGTAATCAGCTGGCCTTTTAAATAAATCTAATGTAGTGTTGATGTAGCTTAGAGTGTTCCACATGCCTGAAGCCGCAAATATTAAAGCTGCCTTTAGAACAAGCACAGACTTCCTCCTCATGTCATATATGTGGGGTCAGCATTGGGTCATGCCGTGTATCCGCTGTGGGTGAACTGCATTTGCACTCTGTGTTTCACACCAGATTCCAAGGCAAGTCACCCAGTCACCTGTGATTTGGACTTAAAGGAACCCCTGGTTGTCAGCTTCAGAGCTTTGCTGCTGTATTTTTAGCTCCAGTTTCAGTCATTTCTTTATTTAGTTTTGAAAATGTGCAAAACAGCTGACGGCGCCATCCGCTTGGTCTTTGGTGCTAATGTGTTTGTGGCTTTCAATGTGGTTCTAGCAGATCTCCACTCAAGGTCAACCTTTTCGAACAAAACGACAAAACCTACGACTTTAATCTGTTTGTTGATGTACAACAAGGTCACTGTTCTTTTTATTAACAGCTATGTAAATTTTACTTGCCTTAACTTTTTATATCTTAAATGTTTAATATTTTTCTTTTTCATTTGACCAACACAATTGCTGCTTTTCAAGTTAATTAAGTGTTTAAAGATGTTATTTTGCTCAAAAGAAAGCAAAGAAAGGTAATATACTGTAGAAACAACCTTTGCTGCCTATTTAGACAGGACAAAAAAGCTTCAGTATTTTCTTCACCTGTGTCTGCTTCTTGTCGTGATGAAGTGCCTTTTAATGACAACATGGTGGAATTAACATTTTGTTCTCTGGCACTCACGGGTTGTTAAATTAAGGCCATTTGCTGCGTGCACACCTTCTCATCTTTGTTTGAGCTACCAACTTCACCTTGTTGTTCTTTGCACTGAAAATGTAACCTCTAAAATGAACAAGATGTTCCTCTTGAGCAGTCCTTTTGCAGAGAGAAAATATTGGATTGGGCGGCAGGGTTTCTCTGTCCATGAGATGGTTGTTAACAGCTAGTGAAGAGTTAAAGCACCTACTATAGTGAAAAAAATATTCAAATGTGATTTAACTAGCAGGGGGATTGAGCTGGAGGCTTGCTGCTGATTGGGACGTGTACATTTTGTTCCATATGAAAGCAGGTGTGACGACCTCCAGGTAGCAGAAAACCCTGCTTTTGTTTGGACTTGAATTCAATTAAGATTATGTAAAACTAACCAATGGATATTACAGAATAACTAAATGGATCCAGATAAATGACTTGATTGAGTGTGTTTAAGTACAAGATTGGTGCTCTTGCTACAGGTTAATAAAGTGTACCACTAAGTGCATTTTTTCCATCCTTAAGTATGAGGATATAGGGAATGTGGGTTGTTTTCTCTCGACTGTTGGATATATAGTCTACTGTAAATGTTTCCCACTAAACCCTTTCAGAAATATTTGCAACATTTCTGAAACAAACATAGTAACTGAAATTTTAGGTTGTGACAATGTGTATAATATGCGACAACATATTTCATTGAAATTGAGCAGAAATTAGTAAATCTGGTGTTTTGCGAGGCATACAGTATTTATGGCAGGCTTCTTTGACTTTTAAAAAGTCTAATTCTCTTTAAAAAGTCTAATAGATTCTAATGCCTTTAGAATGTGTGGTTTATCTTGGTACATCTACTGTACACTAACAAAATTAGGGCTGCAATTTACTATTATTTTCATGATCAACTAATATGCTGTTTGATTTTCATTTAAACAATGCATCATTTAGTCTGTCAAATAGTGTGCAAATGCTAAACTATCACAACTTCTCAGAGGCCAAGATGACATCTTTATATTGGCTGTTTTCTCCAACCAAAACTTCTACCAAGATATTCAGTTTACAATGATGTAAAACAGAGAAAAGCTGACTCAAGTGAATTCAAACGCTTTGGTAAAAGGTAATTCATTTTCTGTCAATCTCAAATAACATGGTTTCTGTTTTAAATGAATAACATCATACCACAATCAATAAGCACTAAAACAAATAAAAAAATATTATGATGCACTTCATTTGTAAACCTTTTGTAGTGTAAGAGGCTGAGAATGTTAAGCAGTGGTTTACATATTAAAGACTGTCTTTAAGCAAGTTTTGGTTAAATTAACCTCCTGCCTGCAGCTTTTGATCAATCACAGTATACAGTCATTACCTTGTGGACGACGCGTGTGTGTGTTTGTGTGTGTGTGTGTATAGATCCCTGCATATACAGTATAGCTTCTATACATTACTCTGATCTGAAAGTGCATGTAGCAACTGGATGGGGGCTAGACAGACGCTTTGCTACTTCTAATTTGAGAAGAAAAGCTGTGTAAAAGCAATCAACGTATTCTGTGAAGACACACTGTTGTATATCTAATGATGCAATTATCTCCAATCCTGACATTATGATCACAGGCCTTTTTACAGTAAGTATCAGTGCATTTGAATTATTTCAGTGCAGGTTTCTCATTGTACCACCAACATAAGAAAAGGTTTTGCTCAAAGTAATGTTGCTTTAAGTAAATTAATTAATTTTTTCTATACCATACAGGCAACATACAGCATCTGTTTCTAAAGGCTCTTTCTCTGCTCTGTGTTTCTCTCCAGGTGAAGGTCTGGTTCCAGAACCGCCGCACAAAGCAGAAGAAGGACCAGGGGAAGGACTCCGAGCTGCGTTCAGTGGTTTCAGAAACAGCAGCAACTTGCAGTGTCCTCAGACTGCTGGAGCAGGGTCGGCTGCTGACTCCTCCGGGCCTTCCAGGCCTTCTGCCACACTGCGGCAGCAGCACGCTAGGCTCTGCTCTGAGACCTCCCTCCATGGCAGTGCCCAGCAATGGCAGCAGTAGCAGCAGCAACAGTGGCAGCAGCAGCGGCACAGCAGGCAGCAGCCCTCCTCTACCCGCCATCACCAGCTCTGGAACAGTGGCAGGCCTGCAGAGCTCACCGGCAGCTCACAGCCTCTTCAGTTTTCCCATGCCCTCCTTAATCAGCGGCGTTGCCACCCGCATTTCCTCCAATCCCCTGTCCATGGCTGGTTCGCTCGCTGGCAACCTACAGGAACTTTCCGCCCGCTACCTGAGCTCCTCTGCTTTTGAGCCTTACTCGCGGACCAATGGCAAAGAATCCATGGACAAGAAAATTCTGGAATAATGCTTTGTTTTTACATTGATGGATTCTTGTTTCCTGTAGACATGTTTTGGTTGTTTTCTTGGCCTTTACTGTCTTTGTTTGGTTTTTCTCATTTTCCTTCATCTGTCTGTGTCATGTTCTGTAGCACTTCATGTATTCCAGTTGCACATCTGGTGCCTTGTACCAGAAAGAAAACAAAGACTTACCCGGTGGCAGTGGAATGAATTTGCACAAAATGTTATTTAGGACTTTGTTACAGAGATTAGAGACACACTCTTAGGAGATTACTGATATCTTTCAGGTTTTTGTTAAACAAATGTATAATAATGCAAAATGACAATATACACAGGGGCCCAGAGAATACCACAAAAGCTCAACTGCTGCAAGACACGGGGTACGTAGTGTACAGCAGGAGGTGTAGGATTTTTGACAGAAAGTGTAAAGTGATGGTACTTTTCCAAATTGTGTTTTATTATTTGATCGTGTTGGGTAGATACATGTCACTGCAGTGAGTTGGTGTAGAGAAAGAAAGTGAGTTGTCAAACACCTCAGCAGCAGTTTGTGAGATCCAATCAGCAAATCAAAAAAATTAAAAATTAAATGCAGCATTATGAATGAACAAGCAAGGCTGATTTCTCAACAAAGAATTGGGATAGAAATAAAAAGCCTCTGTTTGAAGGTCACTGCAGGGCCGGTATCAGCATGGAAACCCAATGCATTTGACATAAGAATGCAATTTGCTCATGCAGACATGCCTCGTAAAAGTTACACTCACAAAAACATCTTTGTAAATCTGTTTGTGTGAAGTTTGGACCAGACCAAAACATAATCTAGAGGTGTTATCATACAGTTTGATGGTTCAATTCTTCAGTGTTGTTTCTCTATGGTTTGGTGGGGATCTTAACATTTTACAAAGAAGTCTTCACTGTGTGGCATTTTCATCTTCAAGATGCAGTACCTGATTTTTTTTTTTTTTGTCTGTGCTTTTAATACCACCGACTTCTCTGACTTTTGGTGTATTCTATTCCCCGCTAAAGCTAAGTGCAGGAATGAGTTGCTGAAAGGAGGGAGTCCTGAAGAAAAGCTTTTCAGCCTTAGTAAGCCGCTTGCTTTGTTGAACACTACAAGGTAACAGGTTTTTTCAGTCATTAAGACAACATAATAACCTTCCTTCCTGTGTGAAAATTTTAAAATCCACAGCCTTTATAAAAGATTTAGGCAGACTGATGCATGTGGAGACTGAAAGGAATTATTGTAGTATAAAGTACTAGAAATGAGAAATGTACCTTAAAATTGTTATTTTATTGTAAATTATTCACTTATGTAATTAATAGATTATTAGTCTATCTGGAAAATAATGAATGAATGTGGTGTAGTGGGGTTGAGGAATCAATCAAAAGCTCTTTGGTGCTGTTGTTGTGAAATATCTTGAAATTTGTGAAATGTGTGGTACAAATGTGCATATATATTATGTATATGGCTACAGACAAAGACAATTGTGTTTTTCATTTTTCTTTCATACATGTTGCTATAAATCACATTGTGATAAATTTCATGACTGTTATACCTCATACACCACGGCCTGATGTGTATGCTCCTGAAAGTTTTTTCCCACTATTTTTGGTAATATGACTCACCATGTAAATATCACTCATCTTTGACTAAAGTAGAACCGATTTCTGGTTAAAGGTCAAACTAATAATAGCATTACAGAGGTTTCAAAAAGCTATTACAATAGCATGAGCAGTCACGATGTTGTGATCAAATACATTAAGACAAACTATTTTCACTATCAAGGAATCAGCCAAATGTTTTCATGATTAATCGTGCGGTCTATAAAATGTCAGAAAACAGTGAAAAATGCTTGTCCCAATTTCCAAACAAGATGTCGCGTCTTGTTTTGTTTTTTTTGACCAACAGTCCAAATCCCAAAGATCTAAAACAGAAAAAGAAGCAAATCCTCACATTGGAGAAGCTGGAATCAGAGAGTGACTGGCATTTTTTATTTAAAATAATAATAATAATTAGGCTAATCAAGTATCACCTTTACATTTCATATTTGCCTGAAATGTTGTAGTGACTGATTTGTGAGTGGAGAATAAATTATTATTAACTATTTTTGTCACCCCAATGCTTTTCAGTTTGATTTACTCAGTAAAATCTCTCTGTCCAGCTGCAGTTATCCAAATGACAGTAGAGTTAACGAAAATGTTGATCGGCTTGTCTTCATTATTACTCATTATTATCACATTGATAAGCATTATGAGCAGTAGCAAGTTTTTATCACTCTGAGTTTTGCATCTCAGGCAGGCGGCCCAAAATCCTCCCAAGAGTTTAATTTAATATTTTAATTTAGTGAATACTCTTCTAAAAATAC
>JBBPCS010001033.1:0-15897 GCA_037974645.1 Hollardia meadi | reverse complement strand
CCCCTTGAATTAAAGCTGAAAGTCTACACTTCAACCACATCCTGATTGTTTCATTTCAAATCCATTGTGGCTGTGTACAGAGGCAACATTACAAAAATTGTGTCACTGTCCAAATACTTATGGACCTAACTGTATCTACATGTATGTATATGTTATGTACCAGGCGTCTGCTGACTAACAGCCTGCGCGATTAACATATGTGACATTCAGTATTTTCACCATAATATGAATCATAAAATACAAGAGTGGTAAACCTAAAAAAGATAAATCAAATAGAATACAACAATAAAAGCAATATAGTGCAAAAGTACCAACAAAATACAGAGTGATGAAAAGTTTTGTTGCAGGTTGTTGAATAATAGTGTTGATAAAATGTCAAAATCAGTTTAACATTTTAGCAAGTGGTTAGTAATGGTATGCAGCTCCTAGCTGTGAACGTGTGAATGTGTGAAAATCTCCTCCCCGAGGCTGCTTGTTACCAAGAACGTGTTATTAGGGTTGAATAAGAGTTGACGATGTCTCATCTCGTTCACTCCTCTCCTGTCTTTGTCACATCTAGGTGTTTGATAGATGAAAACGAGGAGGAGGGATCTATCGAGAAATCTGACAAAGAAAGAATTGTTGTGTGTTGAACACACTGTCCTGAATGCAACAGACATCCCCTGCCACCGATACTACATCTGACAGTAGTGAAGCCTTTCGTAGAAACCCAAGTCATAATCTGTATCGGAGATTAAAACTGTGCTATGGGCCTTAATCCTTCCCATAGTGCACACACACGCTGATGAAGCCCAGTGGTGGAAATCCCACTTTGGCAGCTCTGAAGCACGCTGTAATTGAAAGCATTCCACATTTTTAAAAGGTGACTGTCGCACTGCAGCCGCTTCGGTACAGTAACAAAACTGTGTGCATGCGATGGAAGTTTATCTTTGATCAGGACATGACAGCACAGGATACTGAGAAACAACACAACTGTGCTACTTTGCTGTTGCAACACTGGTATGTGACATTCATGCACAGCTGGGTTGTGTACATTTGTTTCTTTAACATCAGTACTTAAGCTGCAGCATGCATTATTGACAGGTTTAACACACAAAGGTCCAAAGACGGCCTTGCCACTGTCAGCCCACTCATTTCTGTTATTTGCCCTTTGTTACCCCGTGTTGTCGTTTTTGACCTTTCCATGACCTCTCTAACCACTTTCTCTCTCGCCTGAGGTCACCTCTGCCGCTGCTAGCGTGTGCGCCGACAAGGAAATGTACCATTAAATGTGTAGCTTCACAAGATTGAGCTCCCCGTCATCACCTGACTCCACAGATTAGCCGATAGTGAAACTGAGTGGCGGGGTTAAATCAAGTTGCAGGCTGGTCCGGCTTGTTCGTAGCTGGGCGAAGTCCGCCTGAGGCCGCGGGGATGGAGCTTGTGAGTAACACCCGCTGTATCTTTAAATAAATCAGGAAAGCGCTGAGGGCAGAATGGGATTTAATACACAGCAAGTTGGGAACATAACAGAAATACAACCTGCAACATCAGGATTTAACCTGGGTGTCAACTCTGAAATAGAAAACGTAACAGTATGTCATATGACACTAGATGCCAATTAGCAGCATGTGGCAGCCTTAAAAGAGGTGTGACAATTATAACTGGCAAAGAGTTTGCAGTTATATAATCTGTAAAAATGGCAGTTAATATTAGTAGTCAGCCATTAACAGTTAAAACCACAATATTTGAAATTCAGTAAAGTCAGTAAGATTCACCTCTTGAGGACCACAAATGTATAAAAAAAATCCCATAAAAGTAAAAGAATTTATTGTAATTTAGCACTTGTAAGTATCTTGCAAAATAATAAACGTAGACGCTATCTTGTTTTAAAGAGTAGTAAAATGGCATACGTGCAACAATTTGTTTTTGCTTGAAACTGAGATCAGACGCTTAGCTAAAAATACTTGTGGTGTTTGCCTGCTGTGACAGCATGTATCACAGCACAGGAGAGGGTATAGGCATAATTTAAATGAAATGAGTTGAGACTTTGAAGCCTGTTGATAAGTTAGGATGATAATTCACAGGAATAGTTGCCTTCAATGAGGAAATCGGAGAAGGGATTATCAACCCTGGACTATTTGTCTTTCAGTCCACGTCTTTCAGTTACTTTCAGTCTCTCTAAAACTCTGCATTATTTATTATAACTTTTTTTTTTTAAATGTGTGTCGACATCAACAGTATCCGTCTAATGTACAAATGTATGAACATGTTTTGATCTCAGTTTTATAAACTGGCTTTTCTTATGAAAATGAGACTTTTTGCAGTCTCCAGGGCAGTGATTCCAAACTAATACAGCAGCAAAACTGAGCAGCTTATCCATGTTGGCAAGCCATGTGTTTACAATAAGAAGAAGAAAAAAAAGTAAGCAGCAAATCTGGCATTCAAGTGAATAAGTCTGTATAAAAAAAATATTTTATGTTACTGTTAAACAATCCACAGTCCAATTTACTGCTTTCAATTTAGATTTCCTGCAAAAAGAAAATAGTGCTATGTTTATTAAAGCTGGCTGGGGAAACGGATTGTCAGCACTGCACTGATGTAATGTTAAAAAACCCCAAATTCTATTTGTCTCTCTCCCTTGGAAACACAGTGTGCTCAAACCCCTTTCATTTTGTGAAGACGTCGGCCTGACAACAATTACACAGAAGGGATTATCAACAACTTGTGCTAACTATGATTCTGGCAGTTATGATCGCTGGAACATTGTGCTATTACTGCTGCTACACTCAACATGAAGGAACGAGTCTATTAATTAAATTGCTTTAGTTACTGCAAAATCAACTACGAGTCCAGAAATGAGGAAAACGGTCTCTTCTCAAGGTCAAGTTGAATATACTGTAACTTAACAACAGAGAGCTCAAGTCTCTTATGATTTGCTAACATGTGTCTCTGCCTGATAAAAATCAAAACTGACAACCTTTCCTCACATAGGTTGAGAATGTAGGCTCTGAGGTTCACCAAACACACTGTGATCTCTAAATACGGCAGAATGCCCAGTGCATAGCAGGATTCACAAATCTGGCAGTGCTTAAAATGAGGCTCTCTTGCTCAAAAAATGTCAGATGGAGAGGAGAGGAATGGAGCCAGACATAAAAACAGATAGCAAATAGTCATTTTGTAGCAGGCATGCAAC
Organism: Hollardia meadi; assembly: GCA_037974645.1. NCBI lineage: Eukaryota > Metazoa > Chordata > Actinopteri > Tetraodontiformes > Triacanthodidae > Hollardia > Hollardia meadi. The sequence continues at coordinate 12,722 of JBBPCS010001033.1, read as the reverse complement.
CAAGACGGCTATTTTTCACATTATTTTAAGGTTAAGCGATCGCAGTGACAATCATCAATGGTGAGGGATTAGACCTTGTGAATTCTCGAAGATCATCATCAGTAGATCGTACGGTGCATTAAATAAATTTTGGGAATATAACTGTCTGTCTTACACAGGTTGGAGGAATATATTTGCATTAATGAGAGTGTGGTGAAGTGTGTTTTTTGTTTTTTTTTCAATAACATTTCATTAAAATGATTGGAGGACTCAGTAAGGAATGACAGAAAACATTTCAAGTTAATAACCTCATATACCATAAGAAAAGAAAGGAAATACTCATAGAAGACTGTGGCAGGGAAACCTTATAAACGTAGTATTCTTTATTAGTGTTCATTGAGCAGAATATTAGCCTTTGAACCAAAATATTTCAGTGTTAATGTTGTTCAGCTTCTTCACTGACATTTCCACTCAGACCTAACAGCAGTGCTGCTGCCATTTTGGTAGTTATTTTGAATTTAGGACAGGGGCTATGCCATCCTAACTTATGATTCCTGACTTTGGAAATTATTCAGCTAGGACAGTTCTCTAATTGCTAAATTCCTATCCCAAAATAATGATTTTTTTGTACCTAATTTTTTCTTAAATGCAGTAAAGAAACATCTTTATATAATACCAAAAATCCTAAATGTCTTCCTAAACTAATTATATGTTAGGATTCCAGACTTAGGAACTTTATGTAATGAGGCCCCAGGAGTACTGTGGTTACACTTAAAAATAAATATTCAACTAAAATATTCACCTTTTGAAACAATGAAATGTCTTCCTGTATTTTAAGTATGAATATGTGATGGAGATTCATTCTGATTTATGTTAAGCATAATTAATCTTGACAACATGCAGCAGCTGGAAGCAGCAACATCTGGCAGCATTTTTAAGAAAGTCCGCAGCATGCTCTCACTTCCAACATGCTGCGACGGTGTAACCACTTGCACCTAACTCCACACATTCCCTGCCTGGTTACAGAAGTAATGCACCAACACAGAAGACCTAGCCACATAAACAACTGAGCAGACAGAGCATGTTCTTAAGGTGGACTCTAATGATCAACAGCAACATGCAAACGCTTTGAAAAATTAAAATGCCTGCACTGACGGTAGAAAAGAACGTAAGGGAAGTAAATGTTACAACACTGAAGCTCAGTTTAATTGAAAGGATCCCTCAAATCCCAATGTATCTGTTAGGCAGTAATATTAATATACACAGTGGAATGTAATTGTGTACAGTGAATGTTAAGCAGGGTAAACATACTGAAACAGATGTTTGGCATTCTCTAATTGGAGGGACATCACAAGCCAGAATCATTTTTTGCCTCAAGATCCATTTACAAATTAAAGTTGTATTTGGACAACTGATGATGAAACAGGGAAACTGTTGATGGTTTCATCCAGCCAATTGTCTGAAAACCACTGACACCGCCAATCTCAAAGGAACTAACCTTAATACATTGAAATGAAAAGAGAACAGAAAATAGTATTTAAAGAAAGAACAGTTACACTGTTGTAGTACTACGAACACTCCCTGGGAATATTGTTGGCTACAACGGGCTTTTCTAGCTCAGTAATTAGACAGATAGCTCGGAGCCTGCAAAGCTTTCTTTGCTGTGTTTGTGCTGTTTTATTAAGCTAATTAGCAGTAAACAAGCAGCCAGTAACCACCTTTCTAATTCTCTTATGTTGTTTTGTGTCTTACATAAAAAAAAACAACTTTTCCATCAGCACTCATGCATTGGTAAATGTTGAAAGCAGTACTCCCCTCTAGGTCCTTCACTGGAGTCCTTAAGTGGCAGTGGCTGTCTTGGGTATTATTATGAACATGTTTGAGTGTTCAAGTCATATGGCTGAACAGTGTATGGAGTCAACTTCACTTGCTGAGGGTTGGCTTTAATTGAAAGAAATCTACTGATATTAAGACTGCTTAGGGTTTCTAATTACCTTACCCTACAATGGCATTGAAAGCAGTGCTGTCACACCAAGTGTGGTATAAGAGCCATATTTCTTTGTCCTGTCCTCACGGTCTTTTGAAAGGATTAACGCTGCCAGGGGTGCCGGCCTTGGGCCGAGCATTAAAGGATCAAGTCTCTCTATTGGCCCTAATTAAAATGAGCTATCAAGGATATTACAGAAACATGGCATTATAATGAGGCACTGGACAATAATTAACTTTGCTTTGAGCTCGACACACCCTCAAACTATTATTATTAATAATATTATTGTGGACTTAGACTTACTTACACATCAGTGAAAAAAAAAGAGTTACTCTCTTTTTCTGACATTTCACCTTTTTTTACACCAACACTCAAAAGTGACACCTCAAACCATTTCAGGTCTCAGATCTTCACCTTTGAACAACAACAACAACAACAACAACAACAAAAGCTTTTCCAGCTCTTCTATTTCTTCCACTGTCCATACACAATTTACTCATTTCAACTGCTTTCAGTGCTTACTCTCCAGCTGACACTTGAACTGACACCCCCAGGTCATTTTACCACTTTACCACACTCACTGACATCTCGGCTCTTTTTAGCGCTTTCACTTCAACTTTGCACTGACACTCAATTTGACACTTCAACTTCATTCATGCTTAAACTTTTTTAAGTCCTTTCATTTTAACCACTAATTCAACTTCCTTCAGTATTCGTATTTCTCTCGCCACTTCAATTACAACCTGAACTGTTTAGTATTACAACTATTTCAAATTTTTTCAAATGCAAATTTTCAGCAGTGAGCGCACATATATTTTCTCACATAGCCTATTTCATCTGCTTCATTCAGACTGTGACGCAATTTTATACCATTTTACTTCATTTTTCTGTTTGACGGTCTCTGTTTGCACATTAAGATTATTATTCTTTATTACTGATATGACATTTCCTAATCTGTGATTTTACTAGTGGTGATCCATTATTGGTATTACATTCAGGTTCAGACATTTAACATTTGGATACCATTTAGAAATACACAACATGCCATGTTGTCAAATACTCACACTTTATAATGACGTCTTTGACAAGGAAACATGCACCACAGATGTTCACAGTTTAGTAGTTAATTTGTGCTTAACTTTCTGTAAAAGCGCTTTGTGAACTTAGTTTTAAAAGTGCTATATAAATAAGATATATTTTATGTTAGAAGTGTGTATTTCTGCCTCCCTGTCTTCTTCTTCACTGTCTTAAGACATATAAAGGAGTGTGCACTGTAGCATTAAAAGGCCCTCGGTGAATCATAATCACTTAATTTGCCAAGTATAGGAAATGGATAGCAAATTGCCTCAGTGACGTAAGGTGCAGCTATTTTGACAAACATGCAATTTCAGAAGAGTACTGACACATATGATGTGACTCGAACAGGAAAGTCTCGAAATAGAAAATACGTTCACGTTCGCTTCAAAATGCTTCAGTTTCCTTCTTGGGAAATTTTTTTTTAGAAAGATGTGCAACTGAGATCAGGAAATGCAGCTGGCTTAATGAACATTTTCTCATCTCTGACCATGAGGGTCAGAATATTAAATGTTTAGATATATTAAATTAATTGAATACAGAACTAAGAAACATTTTTAACCATGAAATCCAGTGATACAACCTTGAAAGCTGCTGGATCTGTAGTCATCTTTGACTTGCACAGTTTTTTATCCAACCTCCAGAAATGTGTGTATATATATATATATATATATATATATATATAGAGAGAGAGAGAGAGATATAGATATATATATATATATAGAGAGAGAGATATAGATATAGATATATATATATATATAGAGAGAGATATAGATATATATATATAGAGAGATATAGATATATAGATATAGATATATATAGAGATATAGATATATATAGAGATAGAGATAGATATAGAGAGAGATATAGATATAGATATAGAGAGAGATATATAGATAGATATATATAGAGATATATAGATAGAGATATATAGAGATAGATAGATATATATATAGAGATAGATATATATAGATATAGATAGAGATATAGAGATATAGATATAGATATAAATAGAGAGATAGATAGATAGAGATATAGATATATAGATATAGATATATATAGAGATATAGATATATAGATAGAGATATATATAGAGATATATAGATAGAGATATATAGATATAGATATATATAGAGATATATAGATATAGATAGATAGATAGAGATATAGAGATACAGATATAGATAGAGAGATAGAGATATAGATAGAGATATAGATAGAGATATAGATATAGAGAGAGAGATAGATAGATATAGATATCTAGATATAGATATAGATATCTAGATATAGATAGATATAGATAGATATCTATATCTATATATAGATATCTAGATCTAGAGATAGAGATAGATATCTATATATAGATAGATATAGATAGATATCTATATCTATATATAGATATCTAGATCTAGAGATAGAGATAGATAGAGATAGATATCTAGACATCGAGATAGATAGAAATAGATATCTAGACATCGAGATAGATAGATATCTATATCTATATCGATAGATAGAGATAGATAGATAGATAGATAGATATATAGAAAGGACTGCACACTCTCCTTGACTAAAAAGGATTTTATTTGCTGCTTGTTTTTTCCTCATCAAAAATAAACATTTGTATTTCTGTCCGCAGAAATGTCAGGGGGATTTATGTGGTCCCTGTTTTGTGTCGGTGGCCTATTTAATGCTACAGTGCACACCCCTCACAACCTGAAATGAAAGCATGGTTCTTTATGTAGCTAGCCATGTTCACTGCCAATCAAACTGACAAATTCAAATTCAAATTCCTGGAAAGTGTATTTCCAGATATTCATATGAATCATATTTCCAGTCTGTCGTAGCCTGAATTAGACCTACTAAAAAATAATTTAAAAAAGTGATGTGATTTTTTTTTTTTTTTTTAAATGGGAGTCAGTCTTCACCTGTGTGGCAAAAGTATAGTTCTGGGGACTGTAGTGCCACTTGGTGGACAAGTTTGCATGCAACTGTGTCTTCTTTGTTTGTAGTTTAAAAAAAAAAAAAATCATTGTTTTCCTTTACAGTAGTTTAAATTTTATTAGCACTCAATATGTATACATAGCTTGAGGACTTATTATTTGATGTCCTTCAAAGTTTTAGCTCAAGGCCATTCACACAGAGACAGACTGACAGACAGAATCCAGAGTTAATAATGCCTCTGTCAGTGTTTGGGTATTAGGTATTATTGGCCATTTTCCTTTTTAGATCCTCATGTCCGTGGGGTTAAGCTTAAGAAACTCTCAGCAGTAATCTCTGTGATCTGTGTTTCAGGTTCTTGGAGTAAATCCTGTCAGGTAAAGGTAGGATTTGAAAGAAACCATTTAAATAATTATTTTACTGAAGTTCACGTTCAGTTGAGACTACCCCTCTGGCTTACCTCTGTTCGATTAGGCTAATTGAGGCTATAAGTTTGAATGTTTTCAAGAAATTGGATAAAACACTTTATGATGCTCCATCAATTCCATCACACCCGTATACATTGTGGATAGAAAAGCACAGGGACTGGTTTGAGCTCAATCCAATCAGCTAAAGATCAGGGCTTTTATTTTTTCAGGAAACTCGGAATCAATCATAACTCTTTAAACATCCCCATCTAATTTTTTATTGTGCCAAATTATTTGCAGCTGTTACTTGTTTTATATCATTTCGTAGAGGCTAACAGTGAGTAGTTATTGTCTTAGAAAGCTAACAGAGACTGATGGCATCACAAGCATTGCAACCACAGAGATGACTCGGAATACAGTAATTTTCCATTGCTTCAGGCTATGTCAAGGGTGGCAGAACACTGACATTTCAAAATACAACATATTAGCACAACAAACCCAAGTGTTGAAGGTTATCAAGTGCAATTTATGTCCAGAATGTGTACTAATCAAGACTGAGCTACTATTGAACAAAAGAGTAGTTTATAGTCATTTAATTTAATAGTGATTATTACAATAAGGTGCATGATTAAAGAGACATTTGAAGGTTTAGTAATAATAAAGAAAAAACAGGAAAATTAGATTTAAAGGACAAGTAGTACATCTTCCCTTGATTTTAAAGTGTCTTTCTCCCAGACATGTAACAAAAATGTAACAAATTAGTGAATCCAAATCAGGCTCTATTTGAATCTTATCTATATTCTATACTAATCTATACTTGTGGGCACTTAGGGCACTTTTAATATTTTATATATATATATATATATATATACACACACAGTATGTTGAATGCTTTTAGCAGTACAAAATCACCGAAGTTGAGAAAAACTTTTCACGTTGACTGATAAACTGTAACAAATGAAAAGGCTGTAATGCCAAGTAATCTTTGCCATAGGGATGTAATACCTAAAAACTGCAGGTACTTCACTTTTCCTTCAGTTACAGGGACAGAGTTCCCCCAAAATCAAAAATACCTGTAGTGCTATTTATCCATCTAGATTGTTTTGGTGTGAGTTGCTGAGTTTTGGAGATATTTGCTGTACACATTTCTGCCTTTTCTTAAATATAATATAACTAGATGAAACTTTGCATGCTCAAAGCACCAAAAAAAACAACCTTTTTTCTAAAACTCGACATCAGTGTCTTTTCATAGAAATCACGATGAATGTTGTTCAAGATATTCCACAGACAGAGTTTCATGTAGAAACTATTTTCTTTCCATTACACATTTGATGCTTGTCAATTTAAAAAAGAATTCAAGAAAGTCGCAGTTTGCCATAAAGATAGCGAAGCCAGTTCATTGTGTTTCCTTGTGTGCTGTTGTCCTAGAGTCTTGCTGCGCTCCCAGTATTGTTTTGGAGTTTTGTTTTCTTGACCGTGCCCGTTTCCCTGGATTACGTACAGTGTTTTGCATGTACCCTGTTGGAATTGTTTGGCTACTTGGACTGCTTTTGTGGTTTTGACCTCTACTTGCGTTGACATACTAGAGTTGTGTCTGTATCTGGGTCCTATTCCTCCTCGAGTTCCTCGGCACATTCGTGACACCCTCTGCCATTTGACATTTGGTCAGTTTTGACCAAATGTAGTTGCCGTGTTTTGGCTTTGCAGGCCATATTGGATTAAATTACATTGGTCATTAGTGGAATATGTATAGATATACTCCAAACTCATCTAGTATATTCAATTGAATCTTTGGAGAAACTTTTTGAAGGAGTGAATTGTATGCACAAGAAACTTCTGGATCCCTGATCTTGAAGGGGTGTAGCAGCAATTGCATGACCAACGATTCAGTTCAGTTGTTGTTGCTTCTTCTGCAGTTCACTTGTTGTTGTTGCTTCTTCTGCCTCTTCTGCTTCAATTTTAAGGCTGCTTGAGAGGGCAACTCACAGACATGTCCATGTTGCGCTGGCTCAGTGCTCTGCATCTGGTTCAGACCAGGGCACCTTACCACTGCCACAGCCATTATGCCTCTCTATCATCAAGGACAGGATGTAGAGCAGACCCAACATTTGCGTGACCCCCAGCGTACAGAAATATTCATTGACAATGTCAAGGCTGTTCATCTGAGCAAAGTTGTTTATGCTGGATAAACAGTTGACATGGCATTATGGCTGAGGTTTTATGTTTGTTATCTCTGGCTCCAGTCCTCCACATTTTAATAAACACCAACTCCTTCCATTTCTCTTATTTGTTGAAGACACAGACATAAATCAAGCTCAAAATCAATTCAAAAATTAGGAAATGGGCTGTATTCCTTTTAAAACCCTCAACAGTTTGCGGTTTATGTTCGAGGCTAACCAAATATGTTTTTCAAAGTCTGGCCAAATTTTATTTCAACTTTTGACAGAAGTAGCTGGGTTGCCAGTCAATTTCAGAGAGAACGTAGTATCTCTGAGGAGCCATTACTCCGAGACAAACCTACCAACAGCGCGACACAATTTCTCACCCTGGAAGTTTTAGGGAGTAATTCAGTGAAATGTGTGAAGTGAAAAGCCATCGTGAGGAAGAGGGGATGGAGTGAGCTTAAGGGAGAGAGATGGACAGAAAAAAAAGGATGCTGTTAAAAGTTGCAATCACGTCTGTTGCTTGAGGTTATACTCGTTTTGTCCCAGGAGTTGTAAATAGTGGCCGGTGCAGATTCAGTCTCACAAATGACTCTTGTTTTCCTCGCGTCCTATTTTTTTGAGATTGTGGAGGATTGTCGGGTCATTGTGGGGAACGTGCCAACCGAGCGAGGCAATTTTCTTGCCGCCCACAAATTTTCACTGTGATTTTTCAATCGGCACAGAGAAGAGAATAACCGTACCTGCTGTACATTCATAGTGTGAGAGCTTTTCAATTTAGTTAACCGTAATAGATATTTTTGATATTTTTATTTTACTGGAAAAGGTAGATGCTGACTGCTGGATGAATTATATAAACTGACTGCAATAAGAGCGTGCTGCTGTACTGTATCTCATTTCCTCTTTCTCTCTCTGTCTCTTCACACACATCAAACATATGCCGTCTCTCTCTGTTACTATTATTACACCCTCTATGGCACTTATTAAATGCATTGCTGTGGTTTTAATTAAATATACGGCTGTAGTATCTCTTCCTTTGAAGCGTATTTTCCAGGTCTCAACCTGTACAAAGGTGCAAAAACATGATAAAAGGAGAATTATTAATACATTTAATTTCTCAATAGAATTCTTGTTTTTTAAGCTGAACTGAAAACAAGAGCACTGTCTTTTAACGTAGTATGGTTACAGGCTTTAGTATAACCCCATGTCTGGAAAATGTAACCTTTTTTAAATAAAAAAGTGTGTGCGTGTGTGCAGCAGGGAGTTTAAATAGGCACCGTCCTTATACTGTATTCTGTTAAAGCACACAGCCATTAAGTGTTAGAAACACACATTCAGTGAAGGACAAATAAATGTGGACATGTAATTATAAAACTCAGAGTTGGAGCTCCCTCTAGGGGTGAGAGCGGACTCATGCTGTACTGGACTCCATCCCAGTGAGTTCACAGGATGCCAGCTCTTTTAAAAATGAAATTCGGACCTAAGCAGCTTTCATTTTACAACAAAAAAACAAAAAAAACAATAATAAATGTAGAATTAATACTCAATTCCTGGATGGCTAGGAACCAAAAAATACAGTTTAGAAGTTGAATACCAATTAATCAATAAACTAGTGTTACTTTTTGACCTTATTGGCACAAATTAGCATTTCTGACAACGGAAATCTCTTCTAAATGCAATGAAAAGCATGCAAATGCCTTTTAAATCAAGAAGGGTCAACACGTACAGTATAACTGTCACCAAAGATCAAGTAAGACACCATTGTTTGCAACATCATACAGTTTAATAGTAATAAACATGCAGAATTATCATTTTTAACTGAATGCACTTGTCAGTAATATGATGTATCTTGTTAGAATATACTGTGCATATATATGGATCTGCATGGGGGTGGAGGGATAACAAATTTCAAGGATTTTTAAATGCACAGGAGGAAGCTCGCTGGTAATTTTGAGCGGGTGGGAGGGAGGCTTACTGGTGGGCGAGAAAGTAACCAGGTTTTATTTTACAGTGGCAGGGCTGGCAATGTAGACTCTCTTATGGATGAGTAGGATGGGTTTAATGCTTATTTGTAGTCCTGCGATTGTGTTTAGTCACGTGTGACTGTGTGTATATGTGTGTGCACAGAGCCTATTTAGAAGTTCTTGTGCATTTCTGGAAGCGTGTGTGCATTGAGGGTCGCTTTGCCTATTCACTCTGCTGCCGAACCAGACGTTCCGTCAGCGTCTCCAATTTGCGTCAGCTTGGTCATCACTCTTTTTCCCATCTGGTTGGAATCGGACCTGTAGGTCACCTCCATCCGAAGCTCCTTCCGGTGCCTGCGGAGAGCAATTTAACATTTCAAATCGAAGAACTAAGTCATTAAAATCGGTATGAAGAAATGACTGGGAAACTAGAGCCCCAATCTCCATAAGGCATCCATACCACATTCAACATATTAGTTTGTACAACATATGAAGGAAACGCATTTAAATGCTTCAGCAAATTTTCAGAAAATTCTTAAATGTAAGGCTCATTTGCAATAACGTTTTGAGGAGCTTTTGCAGTATTCGGCAAACTGAACATCTACGAGGAAGGCAAAGAAAGATTTGGTGAGATGCGTCAGAAGAGGATCATTCCTATTCAGAACGGAAGACGAGAGAGAAATCCTTCGTCTGGCGAAGGAGCGACGTCTTCTGCGGAAGGCATGTAGGAAAGCCAGGGACCAGGAAAAGGAGGGCCTGAAGAACCCATGGGACCAAACCAGAGCCAGACTCACCCACCTTAGTCACCACGTTCATCCTGAAGGAGAAAGACTCCCATAAAATCAGCCAGTTCAGAGGCATCGAAAATCCCACGATTGGTGTACCTTTACATGGCAGACCTGTCCCGACATCCACACGGCTACCTCTGTCACATTCCAACTTGCATACAGTCTGTGCAAGATTGACCAAAGCCACCTACCAGGGAAGTTCAAGGTCTGGTGTCACCAGTTCACCCTTTTCCAACGCTTGATGCGGCATCACCTCCTTCCAACAACGGCTCAGAAGAAGGCCCAAGTTCATACGGGACGATGGAAGAGGGGCGCTACAAAATCAGTGCAGTGAGCCAACGGCAACAAGGAAGATGGACAGCCTGGGAGGCTGTAGTCATCGGGGCCATCACATGGGCGGATATGTGGAGGATGCCCCAAGCAATGCTAAGCTTCCTGATCAGGGCCACATACGATACACTTTCCAGTCCCCAAAACCTGCACCTCTGATATGGCTCAGAGGATGTCCTGCGCAAGCTGGCCGAAATTGCGGAGGCAGGAGGCAAACAGGGCCAGCCCAGCAACATCGCAGCAGCTGATTGAGCTCGTAAGGCAAGGGAGCGAGGTTCAGAGCAACGGTCCAAGGGTGAGGTCTTTTTTTTTTCACCTGGAGGCGAGCGTAGCACAAGGACTGACCTCGACTGGCAGCCGAGTGCTCCCAGGTAGGACGGAGGGCACTTAGCTACCCAGTGGAAACCTGCTGCAGAGGCTACATTGGAACATCCCCCCGTCGCTTCCTGAAGTCGATTGGGATCACAGGCTCCAAGCAGAAGAAGGCTCTCAAAGACCTGGCGGAGGAGGCAGAGCAAGGGAGCTTCAGGCTGTAATGTATGTAATGTATGTAAGTATGTATGTACATGATAAATTCATGTGACATGAATTGATCTTAAAGCTTAAATAAAAGGTGGTTAAACTGAGGTCATATACAGTACACCCTCTGCTAGGAGTCTTTGCTAGAGTTATGCAAAACTGAAACCTCAAACAACAACAGAATCTTGATTAATGTTCAGAGATAACAATATAAAAAAGTTATTTTTTTTGTTTTTTCTGTTGCAGTGTGTTCCAGCTCCCAGGAAGCTTTTGTTGGAAGGAACTCGGGGTAAACAATTTGCACATTCATTAACTTCATGTTTGGTTTATCCTGAGGACTTCCTCTCTTAAAAGTACATGTTTATAGCCCATCCCAAGAAGCACTATTTGTCATACGTGTGTTTATATGGATATACTTAAACAGTCATCTTATTTATTGCGCGGTAAATGCTTTCTTAGTGTAAATAAGCATTCATTGTGCCTAAAAAGAAAAACCAAAGTGATTTCTAGCATATGTGCCCTCTTTGTCTTAATAACATACACTTACCTGGCTGTCGTTCCTCTGGTGAGGTTGCTATTGGAGACCAAGAATTTTACTCTTATCATCTCTGGTGTTAGTTGGACTCCTGAGCCTTCACGCCTGCTCACAAAACCACACATAGAACATGAAAGCGGCAATCTTACCTGATGATATAATTAAAAAAAAAAAAACTCCCACAAAGATAATCAATGTTAGTTAATGTTTGATTTAATGTTTAATGTTTTCTGTGCTTACAGTTTGTCCATTAGTGGTGCCAGATCATCAGGAGGGCCAGTGAGAGGAGGAGGTGCAATGACAGTAAGTACATCTGTGCTGTAGTCAACAGATCTATAGAGGACAACCACACATTACCAAATCAAGATAACGGACAGAGAACTACTCCATCTCCCTTGTTTTTATTGTGTGAAGCACAACTTGAATGCATAGTGAAATACAGTGAAATAATTTGTGTTATGTTTTGAATTACCAGGAAGTGTAATTATATGTGTCTCCATGCTACTGGCAGCATGTCTGCTGATCAATACAACAGAACCCCATCTGTTTGATAGGCTTTAAAAGACTTCCCAAAGTCATCAACCAGACTACACCTTCATCTGTGCAGCAGTTATTGATCCTGTTGTCCAGGTTGAAGGTCTAACTCTGTATGACATTATATATTGTTGACTCTAGTATCTTCATGTCTGTACATCTCGGCTGCAAATTGTATTCCAATACATAATGTCCACTTTATTGATTTTATATCGCACACTAATGGTCTACCATGATCATAGTGACTGGTGCCTTTTTTTTTCCAGTATCAATTTATAGTTCCATGAATAGGCTGTTTACATTGATCACATCAACAGATTGAGAAAGATATGTAATTGATAGTAAACAAATTGCCTTTGAGAGCCTGATCCACCTGATTTTATTATTTTGTGTGCTTTATTATGTTTGTATTAGTTTTTTCCTGTTAAATATATTGAATATATATGTATATATATTTTAAAATCAATATATTAGAATGCAGTAACCATGTGGGGATTTTTAGAAT
>JBBPCS010001032.1:0-15897 GCA_037974645.1 Hollardia meadi | reverse complement strand
AATAATTATTTTTGATAATTATTAATTATTTCCGATAGCCAAATTTAATCTATTAGTTGTCACCTTGTGTCCCAACATCTGTATGGTTTTTTACTGACCTGAGGAGCTGAAAGTATCCTGTATCTCACAAGAAATTAAAAAATAAACATTCTTTGGTATAAAAGAAATGCATCTACTTTTTCTTTTTTTTTATCCCTTTATTTAGATTTTGGCCCCTTAATTTTAGCAGTGAGCTTTTGGAGGTTCTGACACTCAAGTTGGAAGCATTGTATGAGTCTGTGCTCGATGAAACAGTATAATATCACTACCAGATGAGGCACAACACAAGCCAATACATACAGTAGCTATAATTCTAATGGGAATACATTTGTGTTTGTGATTTATTATTATTACTCCCAGGTTTGAGTCTGTAACACAGTAATTCCCAGGGCATCAGCAGAAATGACACAGAGGGTTATCAGAAAACTGACAGACCTTTTTCACAGCAGTCATTTGGCAAGAAATAGAAGTGTAAACACAGGTGTGCCCAATGATGCTAGGTTCTGTTCCATTTAGGTCAAATAGAGTCAAGGTGCTACTCTTGTGCATGTTGGCCATTGACATAAATAAAGATGGACGACGCGTCTCCACTTCCTTCCACTATACAAAAATGAAGCCAAAATATCCCGGATATGAGAGCTGCCATCTTGCGCTGGTGATGTCCTTTGGAGTCAGAGCTGGCGCAGTGGTGATTGCGCAGCGGAGCCACGGTATCGAGTTCCCGCCCATACACCCGCCCGCCCAATCGTGAGCTGGGCTCAGCTGTCAATCTGGACGTTTCCCCCCGTTTGTATAGCATCAGATCAGAAAAATTAACACCTGAACATACATCTGCATGATAAGAACTACCTAAAATGACAGAAATCATCTTTGGAAAAAATTTATTTGTGGTGTACTTTGAGTTTTTAGTTTGGCCTATGTCCTACCTGATATCATTGATATAAGTTTCCGACAACTTTATTGATCCCAATGAAGAGCAATTTGTTTGCAGCTTACCATACATACAACTCCATGCATAAAACAGGGCAGGTAGGCTACTCGAGTCACACACTAAGGATCGCCCCCGGAAGTAATTGAGGGGGAGGAGTTAATGACCTATACTGCAGCCCGCCACCAGGAGGCGGTTGAGATGTTTTGGCTTCACTTTTTGGGAGCTCTCATGTCATCCATCTTTATATACAGTCTATGATGTTGGCACAATGGAAAGGCTCTGACACACTAAATGGAACAGAACCTTGATAAATTTTATTAATACACCTATGTTTTCCTGTGATTTCATGTCAATATGGCTGCTGTGAAAAAGGTCTATTGGCCCTCCTACATCGGCTCCCCTGAATTGTCCCTGTCTCACCTTAATATCTGTAAGCTGTTTTCACCAAGATGCTTGCAATATCTATTGACTGTTTAATGAATAGTGGATGGAGCCACCGTGCCATCATCCATAGGCTTCTGAGGAGCCATTGTGAAGATCATTGGGCAGTTCCAGGAGCCCACTATCGGCAAAGAGGTGGAGCGTGGGTGGAGCTGAGGCAAGCCGAATGAAGTCTGTTTGCTGAAACCTGTCCACCTAACAAGCTAGGATATTGCTGTGTTCAAACAGAAAGCGAAGCATATTTTCACTTTGCGTTATTCAAGTGTATTTGATCGCTGGATCATTTGTGTTACACAAGTTTATGCACTCAAAGAAGAAGAGTTATTCACTCAAAACAGCTAGAATACCTAACTGCACATCAGCCGTTAGCTAGCGAGCAACAGCAGGATGTGTGTCTGTGTGTCTGTGTGTGTTCAGTTCAGTATGGCTCTAGCCTAGCTAAACTCAACACTCACCAGAGACTCCAGTTCTTTCTGTTATCCTCCAGTGTCTGTTTTTTCCCCATCTCCTTTCTGTACATTCGTGTAGTAAAGTAAATTTCACCTCCATTCAGCAGTCAAATAAGAAAATTACACTCAGTCACAAAATAAATCTACTTTGTAATCCCAAAACTTATAAAAATAAGTGTCCTTCTCCTTCCGGTAAACTGCTGTGGATAAGAGTCAGAGCAGAATCCAGTTAATCTCGGTGTTTATTCCTCCAGAAGCTCCAGCCTCTGCGCATGGCCCTCTCCTTCAGAGCTCATCAGCCAGCCTGTGTCTATCCCTCACTCCGGTCTGTTAGTACAATTAACTGCACTGCATATCATACTGTTTGTCCGATATTTGCATGCAAAATTCTCCAATAGGTACTATCACCACAAACACAGGTGAAAGGTGAAGTTCCGTGACTGGAATTAGCTGAAGCTAGCTTCCTCTCAAAGAGGCTACCCCTGAATAACTTTAAACCTTGATAGAATCTAAGCGGGTGAGTTATTAGTTATAAAATTCAACCCGGTACAGTTGTTCTGAAGAGGGAAAATAGCTTTGGGGATCAAAACCATTTTTTGTACCAGGCTGTAAATATATTTATTTTTGCTGTGACGTTGGGCATTGTAACATGGTGGGTTATGGAGATTGACTTGCTTTTGGAGCCAGCCTCAAGTGGCCATTCGAGGAAGTGCAGTTTTTAACACTTTTGGCGTTGGCTTCATTTTTCAACACTAGAGGTTGCCGCTTGGTAAGGATGTTATTGCTTGTGCTCAGAAGGTGACACTACAATACAACACAACATGTTAATATGTTCACCAGCTAGTTGCTAACTGTGTCTTTAGAAAAATAAAAAAAAATAAAAAGCTTCGTAATGCAGCTTTCATTGGTATTGCTGTTTGTTTTGGACCGGGTTTTAATCTGTCCTGATGGCCTTCAATTTAAAAACACTTATAGTAATTTCTAGGAAGAATGTTGTGGATGCAAACTCATCTACAATGAGTCTGTTCAACCTCCCCATGCAAGACCCTGACAGAGTAACCTTGTTAAAATGTCCGTTTAAATGTTTAAAATGTTTAAAAAGTCTAAAATGTGCAAGTGGAAAAAGACAACCCCATGGGGAGCTTTAGGATGACCAGAGCCTTTCAGAGGGCACCATTAACCTACACACACTGACATCAGTCATAGAGGGAATACACTTTCCAGACCTGTTCGTTTGAATGGAAGTTGAAATTTGAGAGCTTTTCTGCAGAACATGTGTGTAGGCAGGTCCCCAGAGCCTCTTGTCAGCTCTGCCAGTTAATAATATGTTAAATCAAGAGTCAATCTGGGGTCAGTTGGCTCCGTCCAAAATAATAGAGGCACCAGTAAAAAGAAGCGAACGATGATCTGTTGCACCATTTTCCCTTATCAGAGACGATGAAATGTAAAAAAAAAATAGGCCTGCCTCAAAAGGATCAAATACTTAAATGATACAACTAAAATTTATAACCAGAACAAATTTTGCATTAACCTCTTATTCTTACTGTTAAATGCACAAGGATCTAAACAGCTAGTATCGATACTACTGATCCATCAATATATTTACTGATAGTGTAACAACAATGTTGATGTGACATTCTGAACCTTAGTAATGTAAAAATATAAGTGCTTTTTGGGGGTAATTATCCTCTAAGTTGTGGAACTATTTTGTCTATGATTTGGGGAATTTGGGGGTTGTAAACAGGAAGCATAATTTTGCCTTGGATTCAGTCAGTTAGCTGTGGGCTACATCCCCATTAACCTATTTTTGTTTAAATTTTGTCAAATTGGCACCATTATTAGAATTGTCTGTGCCCTTTCAAGGCAATACATCAATTAGTTGTTGAAACATTTTACTCAAAGCTTCAAATGTCAACCTCATGGTGACACTAGGGTTAAGTCAAAGAATTACCAAGGTAATTAGGATCATCCCCTGGGCATCATGGATACCAAATTTTATGGCAGTCCATTTGTAATAATGTTAATATCCATGCAGTCTTGGGTTGAATATTCAGATTGTAGATCTGTTTTTTTATAGCTTTAGTACTTTTGATACTATCAATGCAGATACCGCATCGAAAAATGTTGACACTTTGGTACTTTGACAACCTGAGACACTTCCATGGCTGAAATCCAACAGTGATGACAAGTTGCATGGACTTTTGTTTCTAGTCTGCCTTATTCTTACTGGTACTTGTACTGTCCTCCAGAGGACCTCTGCGTTTTCTGCCAAACTTCGGCTCAAAGGGAAAGACTCCTTTGGTGACGATGAAATTGTCCTGCACCAGGAATAACAGATGGTCCAACCAACATCATGTAACCATCAAACTTACACATAATCTTCAACTTTTTTTCTTAATTCAAGATTAAGTTTAGTTACCATTACACAACACAAGCCTATATGGAGAAATTATAGTTTTAGTCCCTTATGCAACTCATAAAAACAAAAAATATATAAATTAATGAATACATAATGAAGTAAAAACTTTTCATGGTGTGGGGTGTGTCAAGTCAAATTTGTATAGCACCAATTCACAGCAAAAGTTGTAAGAACACTTATAATCTATACGGTTCCAAGACAGCTAGGGCGTAGGTTTGCATTTGGATGGTAGGGACATGTCACTACCAATATTTTGGGAGGACAAACGAAAGCTGCCACCACATATATCACCTGCCTAGAATTTTGAAAAACAATTGTAAAAAACAATATCCAAGATGCACAATATTCCAGTATGTAAAAAAAAATTGAGACCTTAAATATTCCCAATTTTGACTTGTATAGTTATTCTTTTATGCTTCGAGCATTGACGAACCACATCACTCGACATCCAACCACATTATTATGCATGAACACTTGGATGAGGCGCCTGCCCTGACGGCGACTCAGCTATCTACCATGTGTTTTTTCAGTTCTTTTACTGTTATTTCGTTTTAATTCAGCAGCAGGGTTTGTATTATTGTTGTTGAGTACATTAGTCAAATGTTAGGGCTTAAGAAAATTGGGCTCTCTTCCAGTGGCTGTTTTTGGGAATTGTTTGTTCAACTGTGCAGGCCCACAGGGTGGTTTTAACCCCGCCAGTGAAGTACTCATACAGCCTGCGGGAACTTTATGATGACAATAGCAATGGGGTTGATAATGTGGCTGACCATGTTACAGATTATGTAAATTTCTGTGTTGACATGATAATCCCATGCAAAACCATCAAACAGTTTTCTAATAATAAGCACTGGGTCACTAAAGAGACTAAAGATTAACAATAAGAAGATAGCTTTCACAAGTGGTGACCAAGATGGGATCAATTCTGCACAGAAAGAACTGAAACAGGCTATAAGGCAGAGAACGATTAATTATAAAGAGAAAGGCTGAAAATAAACTACAGGAATCAGGAGGGTCTATGGAAGGGCTTAAAGTCAATTACCAGCTGTGGTCCTGCCAGCTCTGTCCTGCAGGAAGGTGCTTTTTGTCCTGATGAGGCTAATCAGTTTTTTGCCTGATAAGATACCAACATCAATGATCACCCAGAGATGAAGTCAGCCCATTTCACCCTCTCCTGGAGGGGCGAGGTAGCCTCACTCCTCACCCCCCCATAAAAATTATAGTTGATGAGGTCTGCACTGAGCTAAGAAGGCTTAATGCACATAAAGCTCCTGGCCTGGATGGGGTCCCTCCACATGCCTTCACTGTGGGAATTAATAATAAAGTTAATCCTATCCTATCCTAGATGAAAATTGCAATTTTCATGGTAATTCTAGTTATTTAATTATATTGGATAATACATTGAAGCCACAGTAAAAAAGGTCT
This sequence comes from Hollardia meadi, assembly GCA_037974645.1. Lineage (NCBI taxonomy): Eukaryota > Metazoa > Chordata > Actinopteri > Tetraodontiformes > Triacanthodidae > Hollardia > Hollardia meadi. Next base: position 10,196 of record JBBPCS010001032.1, on the reverse strand, counting down.
GTAATTGTTTTTCTCATATCTTTATATACACTGTTAGCAGTTCAAAGACAAAGACCCATTCTTTCTGCATCATTGTCTAACAAATGAACTCTGTAATTAAACTGCTAGATTTGATATCACAGCAGTGAGTGTGTTATGTGTTTCTGTCTGGAGTAGTAAGTTACAGCTATTCAGAGTGACCAGTGTGACTGATAGAAAACTTGTGTGTTGCAGGCTGTCTCTGAAGATTGAACCTGGCAATAGTTCCCCTCGCATTGCTTCTTCTAAAGAAGACCTGGCAGGTAAGACACACATGTGGTAGAGCTGCACTGATTCAATAATCCTCCAGTGTTTGTCCTTTATTGCATACCAGGTTTTTATTTTAGTTACTTATTTAGTTTTGTATTAGACTAAATAAAATATTATTTATTTGGATATGTTAGAGCAACAAAATAGACAGTTAACAGACAGTGAAACACATATAGTTAGAATTACCCATGAATTGTTGTATACAACAGAAATTAAAAAGAAATTACATAAAGAAGGCAAATCGATCAATCAATCACTAGCCTAGGGATCAACCGATATGGCCAGGCCAAAAATCCTAACCTGAAAATCAGAGGGAAGTGAGATATTGTCTTCAACGTTATTTAGTTTGACACTGTGTTCATGGTTGTTTTGTTGAAAAAATATGTTGATTTAAAGGAATAGCAGATATTTGGGGAATTATTTGCTTTCTTGAATGGGAATAATAGTATTTCCTTCTCATGATAGCCGTCTCATATCTGTAAATTAAATATAAAGCTACAGCCAGCAGTCAATTATCTTAGCTTAACATGGCATAAAGAGTGAAGATGGGGGACCCTGTTTATATTTAACCTGCTTTGGCACTGTGTATACATTGTATTGACACTTGAAATTTAATGTTTTGTATTTGCACTCTATATATCTGCACAGCAATTTGCCTTGGTATAAATAGTGTCTTATCTTATATGTTTTAAAAGAGCTAGCTTTGACTATGTCCAAAAGTAACAAAATTCATCTACCAGCGCCTCTAATTAACATTTTAACAACATTTTATCTTGTTTGTTCAATCTGTACAAAAACTGAAGTGTAAAAATGCTATGTTTTATTGGTAAGTATGCTGTAACTATATCAGTAAGAAGAATAAAAGTGAATGAGAGAATTTGAAGCAGATTACATTTATTGTGAACAGAAAAACAGACTTTGGCGCTTAAACCTTGGTAGGAAGTTAGATACCCATGGGAAGTGGTCCTACAGATAGGTGCTTTCAATCTAAAGGGGACTTCCCCCAACAGAGCCCAGACACTGGTGGTACTGATGAGCAATGGGCCTTGATGACTTCATAAAGTGGGACTTCTGATCAGAGGGTTTGATTGGAGATGGCCAGGTGTCCGCGGTGCAAAATCATTACAGTGCTCAAATGACAGCAGAGAGAGAGAACAGTTTGACAGCTTACAAGTGATTGGCCAAAGGAGAGTGTGACAGGTTGTGATTGGATGAACAGGGAAATGAGTTAGTGGATCTTAGAGAAAGCAGGAAACCGCTTGTAACTTATAGTCTTTGTGACTGTACTTTTGCTCATCTTCATTTGTAGCCAGTGAGTTACTGGAGTGCTCGCTGGTTGCTTGTCAACATCATAGTGACAAGAAGAGGGAAGTCACTCCATCTGACCACGAAATGGATCAGAACATGATTCCCTGTAAAACTGCAACCGCTTTTTACACTTCAGTTTTTGTAAAGATTTTTATATAAGTATGTAATCTGATTTTACAGCAATGAAAGTTATAATTATGTATTATTCTGCATTTAACATAAATAGTAACGTTTTAGACACAAAATACTTTATTAAGAGGATAACAGAGCCTTGAGGTACTCTACAGTTCAGAGGGTCAGAATGATAAATGATCGCCCACAGCTTTCTGTAGGTTAGTTACATCAGGTTGTATTGAGAGTTGCTTGATTATATTTTGATTGGGTATAAAAAAGTAAACAGAAGAGGGCTAGCTGACTGCCCAACACAAACAACCAAACTGGTATCCTCTGTCAGTGTAATTTTAACATTTCCAGCTCATCGTCCATCCTCCCTCACCTCTCTGTGTTCTCTGAAGTCATCGTGGAGGTGAGGAGGCTGTAGTGAACACACTTTGAAAGTTGCAGTGCGACAAAAGAATTTTTTTGCATTTGGAGACAGGCCAATGCAGTGGAATGTGAAAAGTTCCATGAAGACATGTTGCAGAGGACCAGTCCACTTCCCTTATTTTGCTTTTTTCTGTTGAGCCGCCATTTTGATGGGTTTATTTGGAGCAGGCTGAGATGATGTCATGCAGCATGAACAAGCCAACAGCTGGATGTAGGTCAGGATAATAACGGATGAACCCAGAGCCGCATCAAAGAGAACACGGTGCTCTGTCTGAGTGTGAGCTGTGCTTTCATATACATATGTGTCAGTGAGGACATTTATCATGATGCATGATCATATAAATGTGTTGGGACCTCACCATGTGGGCAGACAAAGAAAGGGCCTACATGTAAAATCCAAAGCCTGACAATGAGAGTGTGCCAAAACCCCATCAGGCTTTCCACCTCTCACTTACTTGCGAAGTTTGGTTTAAATTCAAACCTAGGTGACCCATTGGACGAAGGCCACGGGAACCCCAGGGGGCCCCTGCGTCGCGGCCATGACGTCACCAGGATTATAAAAATCTGCACGCACCTCTGCGCACCGCCTTTCCACAGCGACGCGAGTTGCTAAAGGAGGTACAACCGACCAAACGTTTGCGCCCCTTTTACTGCCAAGGTAACAGTCCCCAACTCGCTGGACGAGCAACAGACTGCTTTCCCTTTTCTTTTTCGGATCCTGAAGATCGCTGGAACAAGCGATATTTTACCTGCAGAAGGTAGAATGATTTCTTCACGGAGGAGCGGATAACTTCTACGCCCCGCTGCCTTTCGACCAGTCGACTTTCGCTGCGTTCTTCCCGCTGCCCATCGAGGAGACCAGCTGCTGCGACCCTCCAGAAAAGAGGACGGCACCGCAGGACCACGCATTGGACGAACCGTGGTGGATTTTCCCTGACGGACTTACACACACACCTAATCGCTATCAAGAAGCGACACAAGTAAGAGGTTCATGTCTGGGCAGAGACAGTTATATAGCGTGTTAATTGCTTGTTGTGATTTGCTGGACTGCCAAGTCCGTTGTTCTGTATGAGTATTGTAAGCCTGCTGCCTGTTTAGCTTGTGTTCATCACTCCAAACTGTTGTGTTGTCCCACTCGGGACTGTTGTGTTTGTGCTACCGTACCGCGAGTGGAAGGCAGGTCGCTTTGTCGGTCACGAGCCAGACAACGCGTCTACAGGCTACCGTCTGTACGCGCGCTCTCTGTAGACAAATCAACCACTGCTCTCCCGCCACGGGTCGGGTTTTCCCCCTTGTTTTCTTTCCTCTCTCTTCCTACTAACCCACACATACATACACATCACATCACACCAACACCTCCTGCCTTTGTTAACCCAGGCGCCGCGGCCACGTCCGCCATTTTGGGTCTTGCGTGACGTGATTTCCTTCCCGAAGTCACGTCCGCCATTTTAGATCTAGCGTGACGTGATCTCACCAGATCACGTCCGCCATCTTGATACACACACACACACACACCTTGTGTATAGGATTTAAATACATGCTATTTCTATTGTGTTTAGTTAGTTAGTTGGTAGAATAGTGTTTGTTGATCAAAACAATTGTTAACTCTGTTGATTTTTGTGAGATTTAATAAACCTATTGTAGCTTTAAAGAGAAACCCCCTTTGTCATTATTGTGCATATTTATCGTGGTAGGTAGCTGATCGAGGGAGTCAGAGCTCGGACTCAATCCTTCAGCGTCCACTTGTGGGTGCCAACATCCCTGATGGGTTGCATGGGAATATTTCCTATATTCCCTGACCCTGGCAGCCCTACCTCATTTTGCACAACCAGGCTCATGCATCAGCTGAACATGACAGAAAATATCCTTCTCTGCACCATGGGTCAAGAAAAGACTGTCAGCAGCCATGTAGTCACAGGTTTGGAAGTGAGTGAGCTACATGGCAACACATTCAAAGCCCTCCCAGAGTTTTACACTCAGAAAACCATGCCTGTTACAAAGTGTAACATTCCCAATCAGAAGGATCTAGCCAAGTGACCATACCTCAAAGACATCAAACTCTCCACCATAGATGCAGACATCAGCTTGCTGATTGGCACTAATGCACCCAAGGTAATGGAGCCATGACAGATCATTAACAGCCAAGGAGGATGCCCATATGCAGTAAGGACCCTGCTAGGTTGGGTAATCAATTGTCCATTAAGAGGGGAATTGCAAAGAACAGCAAACCCTCAGACTTTGTCAACAGGATTTCATTAGTCAACCTTCATGATTTGCTCATTACTCAGTACAACACTAAGTTCATTGAAAAATGCTATGAAGACACAAAGGAAATGTCAGCAGATATAAACAGTTCATGAAAAGTGTTTAAGACTCAGCCAAAATCGTGGATGGACACTACAGTCTCAGATTATCATTTAGGAGGGAGAATATTTCAATGCCTGACAATTGTCATGTTGCTGAGCAATGTCTTTCCAACTTAAAAAGGAAGTTCTCGAGGAATGCATTATTTCATGAGGAGTACACCAATTTCCTCAATGATGTTATTGAAAAAGGTTATACTGAGGCAGTGCCACAGGAGCAGCAAAAATCTCAGTGTGGTTTTTGAATGTGGAGCATCTTTCAGTGGTACCTCACTCAACTCAGAGCTACTTCAGGGACCTGACATAACTAACCGTCTCATAGGGGTACTCACCAGATTCCACCACGAGCCAACTGGAATAATGGGGGACATTCAAGCAATGTTTCACCAAGTAAAGGTTTCCTAACAGGATGTTGATTTTCTTAGGTTGCTGTGGTGGCCTGAGGGTGATATAAGTTTTAATCCACACGAGTACCGTATGACTGTGCACCTTTTTCACCAAGCTGCGAAAACTATGCACTCAAAAAGAAAGCTGAGGATAACAAGAAACACTTCAGACTGAAGTGATCGACACAATCTTGAACAATATCTATGTTGATGACTGCCTAAAGTCATCAACACAGTATGGCTTCATCAACGATGAAGGCTTATCAAGAGCTCACAGCTGCATGTCAGAGAGGAGGCTTCCAACTCTCAAAATGGACAACCAACAGCTGCAGGGTGCTGTTCTCAATTCCTGAAGCAGACAGAGCTAAGGACGTGAAAGCGCTCAATATGAACAGAGATCAACTCCCAACTGAGAGAGCACTTGGTGTGCATTGGTGTGTGAAGATGACAATATTACATTCAATGTCACCATCAAGACACAGCCAGACACACAGAGAGGCATATTGTCTATCGACAGTTCCATTTATGACACTTTAGGGTTTCTTGCACCCTTCACTCTGCCTGCTAAATTGCTATTGCAAGAGTTATGTAAAATAAACGAGGAATGTACTAAGATGTTCTCGAAGAAGTCGGTGAAATAGAAGTTAGACCTCAAGAAGATCACTGACTTTTAGGGTTAGTAGGTCCCTAACGATTTTGGGAGACACACACAGGTACCACTTCACCATTTTTCAGATGCAAGTGAGCAAAGATATGGCACAGTGAGCTATTAGAGACTGGTGAATGACAGGAAAACCATCCAAGTTTCAGTCATGATGGGAAAGGCAAGAGTGGCTCTCCTCAAAAAGATTACAATGCCCAGGTTGGAGTTTGCTGCTGCAGTACTGGCCACTAGAGTAGATAAAGTACTCTGAACAGAATTGCAGTTGCAGCTTTAAAGCTCAATATTTTGGACTGATAGTCAGTAGGTGCTCAAGTGCATAGCAAATCTGCACACAAGGTTCCACACATTTGTTGCCAACATGATCTCCATTTACAGAGAAGCCACAAAGATAACCCAATGGAGATACAGTATGTGAACACAAAGACAAACCCTGCTGATGTTACCTTTATGTATATATACCTTTATATATACTCTGGAGGTCAAAAATAGACTGGCCAGAGTTTCCCTTGGAATTTGACTCAGTCTCCTTTGATTGCACAGGTCAAATGAAACCCTACTGTGAGTACACTTATTGTCAAGGACAATGAGAATCCTACAGACAAGCTTCTCATGTACTTCTCCAGCTGGAGTAAACTGAAAGTTGCAGTAGCACGGAATATTTGATAACTCTGACCCATAGAAGAAAGGAGTTTCATTCCATTTTAAGTGACTCAACTACAGTCACTTGAGGCAGAGGCAATGTTGTAAACAAGAAGATGACAAATGTCAAAGTCACTTTGGGTGAACATACCATTTCTCTGGAAGATCTAGAGAAGGCAGAGAACACAATCATTTCCCAAACTCAAAAGCAGTACTTTCAAGAGGAAAGGGCAACATTGAAAATGGGGACAAAAGGTGTCAAAAAGACAAGTAACATCTATAATCTTGACCCAGTGTTAAAGGATAGTGTGCTGAGAGTGGAAGGACGTCTTAGTAGGGCAGCTATGCCAGAAGAGACCCCCCCCCGAAGGATGAGTATGATGAGTATCACCACACACACCTCATATAGATTTATACTTAACCCTTTATCGGGCGAGGGAGCATATTTGGTAACTTCAGTGTTGTAATAAATTAATAATATATATAATATAAATATTACATATTTATATTATTATAATATAATATAAATATTACATATTTATATTATTATAATATAATAAGTCTTGTAATATCCTCCTCTAGGGTTGAAATTTTTAATTTCCAAGTATTTCAGTGAGTGCCCTATAAAGGGTTAATGAAAAGTTATATTCTTACGGTATGTAGGCTTCTTTAAAATATACATTATAATTGTTTTTGTGATACTCCCACACAACCAGGGGCCAGTTATGTAGGAGCCAATATCTAATTTGCATTTATTTTTTATTAATTTAGAGTTTATGAATTCATATTGTTCATTTTGTATTGTGTGGTGTGGTTTACTAAAGGTTTCTATGCCCCAGCTAGTTGGTATAGCCTTAGAGGAAAGGTGCTGCCACGTGGTGGTGTGGCTGACTGGGAAAGCATCCAGTTTTTAGTAGAGGAGGGTATTAAAAATAAAAAAAAATTCGATTCACATAAGATTCTCAATTCTTATCTTCCACGATTCATAATCAATTCACAAATGTCAAAAATCGACTGTTTAAATGTTAGTTTATAAAGTGATGTTACGTGATGGTACGTCAACTCGGAACTCAACTGCGAGGGCAGTGCAGCCCCCGGACAGTCTACAGCACACACACGCTACAGTTATCTTGTAATTCATCTTCAAAAGGCAAAGCAGTTACAAGCATGTTTTTAATCTAATGAATAAATAACTACCTTTGCGAGACGATGTCACTTAAAAAGTAACTTTAATCAAGCAAGGCAGCAATCAGCAGCAAACGAGACCAGCTAAACAACACACATTGCAGTATTAAACAACTTTGTTGGAGTGAAGAAAATAACTCTGCCGCTTACCGTCTTGTACAACGATGTTTTTGGCATTTTTGCTGCAAAAGGACTAATACATTTTCTATAAATAGGTTCTTCAATGTTACACCCTCTTCTAACCTCCTTTGATCCATCATTAAACCAGCCACTTACACCAGTAATATGGCTGCTGATAACTGTGCACTAATTACTTGTATCCTCATTAATCATGTTGAGGCAATGAGGAAGTTCACTCAGTTCTGCTGTCAGACTATGAGTGTTATTGGTGTTATTAGTCAACTATTAATTTATTTATTTTTTATTCTTACTAGGTTCAACGTCCTTGCTTGTAGAAAAAAAGTAATCAGCCACATAATTTAGTTCAAAAAATTTAAAATTAAATTAAATTGAATAAAAAAGCACAGTATTTTTTTTTCTAATGCTGGGCTTTTGTATGCCTTTGTGCAAAGGTTTCTTGGCTGTAGTGCTTGTTTGTTGTCACCTTTCAGCCCCCTCTGTGTAATTGTCTATGACTGGTCTAAAACTTAACATGACTGGTTGTGCTATTTTGTAAAAGCCTGAAGTGTCCCACATTTTTTTCCCCACTGGCCCACTTGGCAGGAAAGATCAGAGTTTTAATGGCCCCTTGTATATTTTAACTGGACGGCAGCCAAAAATTAAAATCACACAATTTTTCCCCAATTTAATTATTTATGATACATTTCAGCGAACATGGATCAATAAGACAGTAAGAAAAAGAACAATATCCTATATTGGAACACCTAGGGTAAAAATACATTTTAATCATTCCCTGACACTATAAGACGTCACTATAAGACATCAATCAAAGTGTACAGTACAGGAACATTTCAGGGATGTCATCATCATTATAGTGTTATTATCTGTCCTTGCCTAATGTAAATGACATCTCGAATAGTAAGGAAGTCCATAAATTTGACAGATGACACCCTCAATAAGAGTCACGTTTTGGGTCTAAACACAATGATGTATAAGTAGATTTAATGTAGTTCTGAACATTAATTTTCCTTCCATCACTTCTTAATATCATTAATTTTCATCCACCACCTCCTTGTTATGTTTCACAAATCTCCCCCCTTTGCTTGATACTCTTTTAATCCTTCCTCCTCCATTTCATCCGATATTTAACGTCTTGCGGAGTCCTTTGCTGTTCTGTGTCTCATGAATTCTCTCTCTACACTATATGTAATGGAATGCTATATGTGATCAAATGCTCCAGGAAGCTACTCAGGCTACGCAAGTGTTCATATTAGTCTGACTACCTCATTATGTGCAGAAGCACCAAATCAATACTGTTCCTCATCACACTGAAGGCCACACACACACACACCTCTACACACTACAACAAGCATCCCAATGCTCCAGGCCTGTGATAAATCTTCAAGCCAGTTCCATTCAATCTGCCACCACTCACAGCTGCCTACAGACAGAGTATTGGCTCTGATGCCTTGAGGCTACTGCAAAGCCACAACTGATCTTTACAAGCTACAGCCTGAAGTGATAAAACTATGAAAATTAAGTCTATGTCCATGGATTGCATCAACTTTCTTTCCTAATTCTCTCAGTTTCTCTGTGGCTTTTAAGTATTTGATCATATAATGCTGGTTTGTTCTTTCAGCTTGTGCAGCTTTTTTTCCCTTCAGACTGTTTTGATGTAAAATGTTTTCTGCATCTCTCTTCAAATCCCCACACATTCAAACACATGTCCCTATTATACAGGAGGCCATCATTTGACCTCGTGCTAATCAAAAAGCCACACAGCATAATTTTGGGTGTGATTTTATTGTGATATCCTCTTTTCCTTTTAACCTTGCTTATCATATTTAGGCCGACGACACAAAAATTTACTTAGCTCACTCATCAAACGGCTACGGTCCTATATAGTCATTGTGCACATGTAACTAAATAACTGGATGTCTCAAATTTTTTTGTAAAACAACAACTTTAAAGAAATAATTTTATTTGGCAGATAAAATTTGCTGCTCATCAAAAAAGACAAGATACCAAAAACAAAACATTTTATTCTAATTGACTCTGAGCTGAGTTTTATCAGTCATGTAAAAACAATTCAAAAAATCTAGTTAGTAGTAGTAGTTAGGTAGGGACCTTATGACATAACAAGGTTAGGCTAAATTATTAATGCTTTTATTTCAAGCAATATTGATTACTGCTAATTGATATGCTAGAGTCACTGGGAGTGGACTGCTAGTGCTGTCCAGGACAAAATCAAACCAAGGCGAAGCAGCTTCAAGTCATTATGCAGCACAACACTGGAGCCAACTGCTTGATGATCTTCAGCTGCAGTCACACATATGCAAATTAAAAGTGGCGAATATTCACCTCCCTTACATTTTCATTCTCTGCGAGCACAGGGGCGTTGTTATCACTGTAATATTATCTTTAATACATTAATTTATTTATTTTTAGCATTTATTTTATTTTATATACACATATATATATATACACACATATATATATACACACATATATATATACACACATATATATATATATATACATACATATATACACACATATATATATATATACATACATATATACACACACACATATATATATATATATATATACATACATATATACACACACACACATATATATATATACATATATACACACACATATATATATATACATATATACACACACATATAT
>JBBPCS010001031.1:0-15902 GCA_037974645.1 Hollardia meadi | reverse complement strand
GTGTGTGTGTGTGTGTGTGTGTGTGTGTGTGTGTGTGTGTGTGTGTGTGTGTGTGTGTGTGTGTGTGTGTTAAAATTAAACTCCTTTGTTAAAATGGAACACCTGATTTTCTCCCTCTTTGCTTCTCTCCTTGTGTCTTTATCCTCTCAGACTGTCTGCACACGACTTCTTTTGTGTGTCTGAAGACAACCTCCTACCTACCTTGCCCCAGGCCAGCCTATCAACTTGTAAACACACACACACACACACACACACACACACACACACACACACACACACACACTTAACAGAATAATTTGCAGACACATTATTATTATTACAAGGACATAAAAGTAATGTATTGCTTCAAGCAGTCCATGACCAGACTGCAGCCAAGTAATTTAGGTGTGAGAGGAACAAGAATGATTTAAAAGCCTGAGCCTTTTGTCAGAACTTTGTGACGCAAGTCATTCTCACATCTTAATCCTTCTCATTCATCTAAAAACACAGGTACATGGTGTCTTTGACAAAACGTTTGCAGCTTACACTCACAAATGTGGACATGTTAGTCTAAGATTGTAATGAATTTTCAACCCAAAGAGGGGGAGTTACTTATTATTATATAAATTTCAGATTTCAGTAAGGCTCCTTTATCGCAAAAGTAAGACAGACAGGCAAAGAAAGAAAGAAAGAAAGAAAGAAAGAAAGAAAGAAAGAAAGAAAGAAAGAAAGAAAGAAAGAAAGAAAGAAAGAAAAAGCCATTCAGGCTCCATCACCTGTATGTACATGTAGATATATTCATGAGAAAAATCTTTCATAAATAAAGGCTGGAGGTTTGACAGAGGTTAATGCACTTTATTTTCACATTTGTGTTCATCAAGAACAGAGGCAAATGTCTTCCCACTGTTAAAACCTCAGTAAAAAAAGCATTATGAAGCATTATTAATAGGTTCCATGACATTTCCAACTCCAGCAACATAACAGAGAAGTCTTAAGTCCCTTTATTTTGACACAGTATAAGGAGGTGGAAGCTAATGCCCCAGATTCCATTATACCGCCCACCTGCTTCAGTATGTACTGAAGATCACCTCAAAGCTATTAAATGGGTTATGTTTGGATTTAAGATGCAAGTGAATGCAAATGAATGACAGTAGCAAATTATTTGTGTAGCTGTGTGTGCCAACCCACACTGTGAAACACCACTTGGAAGACACCAAAGCAGATTTAATCAAGAGATACTGTATGTATGTTTTATCTTGTCTTTTTTATCCTTTTGTTCACTGTTTCGGATTTATGGCTTATCTGCCGCATGATCGAGTCTCACCACCAACCATGACTCCAGTGGGATGATGAATGAATGCAATGTGTCTAATAATAATGTTGTTCTGTATTGGCTACAAGTGTATGAAGGTAACACATTAGTTATGACTTTTTTAAGATGACAAAGATTGCTTTTGGTATTTCTTTGACCGATAATGGCCAGATAAAAGACAAATGAAACAAAGAGGAAATAATAGTCAAAATCAAAACAGCATTATCATTATGAGTTTGAGGCACATGTTCATGCTGGATCCTATATAGGCCTACCCTGTCATGCAGAAGTACCTCCTTGCTTGGCAAAAGCCCAAATGCTTTTTCATCATCTACATGCATCAAGTATGTAACACAGCCTCCGATAGGTTCGTCATTACCAAAGCCCAAGCAATCATAAACCTGATCACATCCTGGTTATTTGGACTTGATAAAGCTCATCCAGAGCTGAACTAAATGTGTAAAATCGTGCCCTTTTACTGAACCTTCACCTAATTCTAACTGACGTTCGTGATTATATTAAAAGGCACCTAAAATTGTTTTGGTATCAAAGAAAGCCACATTCAAAATATACGATGTTGAATGTCACACTTGTTATCTGCAGCTTATCTTCAGTGCTGGGTCGCGTTACTTTTAAAGGTAACTCGTTACTAGATTACAGGCATAAAAATGTAACTTGTTACATTACAGCGTTACCTACTGAGAGAAGTAGCTCATTAGAGTACTTTTGCGTCACCAAAAAAGACAACCTCTTTGCAATGTAGCTTCAAGCTGGGGGACATGTTCGAGTGGCGATCACCTTCATACATGAACAAACTAAATAAACTCCAAAAATGTCAAGAAAGGAAATATAATCTCATCCTTATTGAACAGAAAAATACATCTGTACGTCTTCTGAATTCAAGTTTCTCTCATTCACCAAACCAAGACGAGCTTAATTGCCTCGTTAACTCATCGCAAAACACGCTTCATTCAAACGAGACGGAAACGAAATAAAACTCACCGAAACCATCTTGTTTGTCTTTCCACTTTTCCAACAATTGCCAACTCTGAAACTTGGTGGAAATAAATCCTTAATTCACCGAGTTAGATGTGAAAATATGCTGGCTCTGCATGCTGTTTAATTCCCTGCTGCTAACGATCTGACAGCAATCTGAGGAGAGGCATATAGGCACGGTACGCGAGCCTCTCTGAAAACAATGCAACACGATAAACATCTTAATCCCCTATCACACTGGCTCACGAACACACACCTCATGCACTGAGCCTCTCGGGTTGGCATCCTTATATTTCCTGATAATTACATCTATCGAACAAACTTGGAAGGAGCTAACAAGGCAAATATGAGGAAGAAAGAGAGAAGAGAGGTGGAGTTGAAGAGAGCGGGGAGAGAATGGAGGAGTCCAGCGAGGTTGGATTGAGGGGAGGGTGAAGATAATAACGGTGACAAGGGTATAAGTGAATGGAGCAGGAGGAGAGGAGATGGAGAAAACAGGTGTCACTTATTTTTTCCTCTATGCTTGCTCTCATTCCTACTTTGTTTCCAGCTGCTCCCGCCTCCATCCCTGTTTCTAATACACTGTGTCACCCCTCTATTCTGCTGCCACTGTTTGCTCTGCACCTGTGGTTGCCTCTTTCTCCGCACTGCATCATCTGAAGAGCCATCATTACAACCCCTGAACTGTCCCTGCTCCCCTGTGCATTCTCTGTGTCCCATCACCCCTTCGCCTCCTCCCCCGGGCTCCCTTCTCACTTTTCTTGCTTGTTCCCCACTTGCTTATTTTTTTAATCAATCACTCTCACCTCCCTGCTATCAATTCGCCTTCCTTCTCCTCCATATTTAACTCTACCGGGCCTCAGAGAGAACACAAAATGTGAGATCCCACATGACCTTAATTCTTCTTCTTTTTCTCCACATGCATTTTGTTATTAAAGCTTAGTGCCGTTAATTATTCATGCTTCATTACAAAGATGTCTCGAAGGACATCACCTGCACAGAACAAAAGACTGAAAAACAAGCAGATTGAGCTAGCAGCATACAATTTGTCTATTAGCTAGATAGAGGTGCAATACACATTTAAGAAACATCTTTGTTTTCATCTATAACAAATCACATTACAGCACACTACTGTTTCTCTAGGTGTTATCTCAGAATTCCATGTTTGCCCATTTTTTATTTAAGATTAAATACAATAAACAAGCATGGGGAACTCAAGTTCGAAAAAGAAACACTTCCAGAGGTCATTTGGGTAACCACATGAATTAAAAACATTGACATCCAAAGGAACCTGCCTCTTATTCTTCAGTGTCCTCCGTTAGTGGAAAATTATTTTTCAGTTCAGCGATGACCGTTTTCTTCTCTATTATGTCATCATTGTTGTTTAAAGCTGCATTCCTTAATTTTTAACCACTTGAGGGCCACAACAAGCTCATGAACTTGACATATTACTGCCTTATGGTAAATAGCTGCATTTGTAAAGCGCTTTACAATATGCCTCTTATTCACCCATTCGCACTAGATTTTTTTCACGGGAGGACCCGAGACCTGACCCAGGACCTGTAGGGATTAGGTTCCACAATTTATATGGTCAGTTGGGTCCAGGTCATGTCCCGTTCTATGACCGCAGCTCTCGGGTCTGTTAAACATTACGTCTAATACCCACGTGGATCCAACATTATACCAACTATACCAACATTAACGTTTATTAACCAGGTTTAACCAGTTTTCGTCACTGGATAGTTACTTTCTTTGTCTGCCTGTCAATAAATGCACCATAAGACCAAAACAGTAAGATAACAGAGGCAAAAACAACAACTTTGAGCTACATAGTAAGGTAAAAACTGGGTAGAGCTGTTCACGTTACAAGTATGTCAAGTAAGTCAATTGATTCACTGTCAATATAAATGCTACTGGCTTTGTGAGGTTGTGCTAACGGCTCGGCTAACGTCAGCGTGCTAACATGTTCACAATGGCATGGCAATGACAATTCAAAGTTCCTGATGGTTCATCCCCTGGTGACTGTGAATGTCTGTACAAAAATTGTGCCAATCTTGTTCAAGTAAATGTTGAGATATTTCACTGGATGGGTGAAAGCTTTAACCTGCTGGCAGCACGAGAGTAAAGGTCACCAAAGAACATGACTGACTGTAAAACATTCCATGTCAACGCATCCAACAGTAGTGTGCCATTTCTATCTAGACCAACCAACTGCCATTGCCATCTTTAGAGCCCCATTGCTTGGATGGCTAAAGAATCATTATATTTCATTAAAACTATAGGGCTGTCCCATTTTGTTTTCTCTGGAGAGTTTCCTCTGCCCTGTCAAGTTTATATCCACATAAATTTAAAGCAGCCTCTCTAATCAAAGTAAAGCAAATCGTTAAAAAAGAAAGACTCATATATCAAGAAATCACCTGTGAAGTTTAAGCTGCTCCGCTGCTTATAAAGCAATATAGCCTGCAGAGACCGGTAGAGAGAAGTGTCCATACGGATGTGGGTTTATAAATCGGAGAAAATAATCTGTTTGATGGGTGGCAGGTGGATGACTTATGCATATATGCGGATGCAGATGAACTTAGAGCCGATCACTACACGATATCATACATTACTCATTACTCATTATTTACTTCTCAGTCAAATGACAGAGGAGGACAGGAGGGGAGACATCAGTCACCATCCATGTCTCAACCCTGTGCTCGCTGGACTGCATTTGTGCACGCAGAGCAGAGGTGCTTGCAGATACTGTGCTGTGCACTCGTATCACATGCATGTGCTCGGGCTTTATGTACGCAGGTTTTGAGCCTAAATGCCATAGAGGGGCTAAATTTCTTGCTCTTTATCAGTCTCTTGCCCGCTTTTCGGTGCAGCCGACATCCCCTTCTTCGAAAATGGAGATACTACGAAGAATTTGAATACTGTCGACAGGCTGTTTTGTTTTCCTCTTCGAGTAGATTTGGTGCTGTGCGCGGCAATCTGACTGACAGATGCACTTTCAGTGGAACCAAAATAATTTTCGATTGCAACACACTCATCTCCCTTTCAATATGCATCATGTCAGAAGAGCACCTTATTACAAACTATGCCAAGTAGTGGAAAAACAGAGAGCTGAAGTGCCCATATTGCACCAGCCAACACAGCAGTTGTGGCCAAGAAGAATGTTACCTGGAGTAACATTGGACAGATGTCAGTTGTGCAAGCCAGCATTGGAAATGAGCCCAGTGATTGAGGCCCGTCCCGTGTCAAAACAATCGGGGCACAGTGAGAAAGTCAGCATAGTTACACCATTCGTTGGCACCTGTGTTGTACATTTGCAATTTCTATGATAATCCTTTAGAAGCTCAAGCACAGACTGTGTATGACAGGATACAGCCTGAGCCAGATATGATGCACGCACGTGTCAATCTTGGCACCAAAAGTATTGTTACATGTATTTATTTGGAAAGCATTTGGAATGCACTTAACTCAAAAAAGCATGAATTAGCCAACTTCAACATAACGTTGAAGCATCAACCTCTTTATGATTAGGTTTGCATACTTTCGTACAGTGTGTGCCTGTTTGTGTAATGACACAAACATGTCATTCCTGTATTTTTTTGCTGCGTATTTGCGTATATGTATGTATCTGATTTCACAACGGGAAAGCATCGAGATACTGAAAGCAGAGCCGTTTGTTGTCGGTGGAGGTAAAGATGGAGACAGCCACATTGAAGCCGCACTAATGGCTAACGGACCATCTAACGAACATCGGCTCACTGATCCAATTGCTTTTAAGTATAGGTCTCCGCTCATCGTTAAGTAAAATCATATTAAAACCAAAACAGCAGCAGAAGAGAAGAAAAGCAACCATAAAAAGAAAGTTGAGAACTTTTCTCTCTTTTCCTGGTCCATTCTTCACTTCATTCCTAAGGGTGAGGTTATTGTGTGAAAAGAAGACAAGGAAAACATGTCAGAGCGTCCTGCTCCCCTGACTAACATGTCTGGGGGGAAAAGGTATGTAACCCATGGCTACTACACATGCTCCAAATATCAATTATCAACAGAGCTCTATTTAAACTCAGCGATAGTAAAATTCTACTTTTTTTTGTATTCACATCTCATCTCCTGTCTGGGAAAAATTTAAATGGCCAACGGCTCACCTGGAATATCATGGATTCTGTCTGATGAGACTTTAAAAAATCATCCATTTAATACATATAATATGGGGCTTTAAGCTGTCTAAAGCTTTGCAGTGGCTCTCAGCTTTCAGTATCATTCTCTTTAGTATGTGTCCATTGTTCTTTAAATCTTTTTTTATTTCCTCTGACTGTCCTCATATTTCTGCCATGAACTTTATTTCCTTTCATTACTCTTCTCTTCCTTTACTTTTGCAATTTCTCTATCTGTGTGCGTAAGTAACGTTATGTTCAGACTAGCGCTGAGTGAAAAATATGCAGCGCCCTCAATCATGTTGCCAATACTTGCCAATTCCAGCAAAAAACAATTTAAAAACTGTATGGTTTTCCTCCAAACCTGGCCAACATGTTGCCCAATCACATATGTGCATATTAATTATATCCACTGGACTGGAGTTTGCTGATAATATTTAGCGTTGCAGTTATCGAGATGGAGACTTATGGAGAATTATTACTGTTGTGATAACTTTTTCCGGGGTGTAAAGCCTCATACTGTTCAGTGTTTTGGCATCTCATAAGCCTTCACACCCATGGCTCCATTACTCAAGCCGACCCTCCTGGGTCACATTTCATCATCTCAGTGTCACCTGTAGGAACTCTCCTCCACTGCACAGACCCTTGTGTTTTTTAACACAGTGCTGTTTTCTGTCTGAATGCCCCCTGGAACTGTAGCTACTGTCAGCCTGCATTAGGCAGCTCCAGCACACTGACAGATAAAAACACAAAAAAATAAGAGCATTACTACATGTTTTTTTTTTTCATACAAACACACAAGTTATTACCTGTCAAAGCAGAGCATTTCAAACAGATTTTGCCACTGTGTGCAGCACCATGGCCTTAAAGCGCACACACATATCACATAACCAGACACATTCATCTCTTTCTCACAGTCAGACAGATTTTGACATACACAAATGGCCTGTCTGTTCAAGCTTGAAACAGATTCCAAAATGCATTTAAATGAAATTGAACATGTTTCCTTCTGAAAGTTTTTTTTTTTTTTTTAATGTGTTTTACTTTTACTGTGCTGCAGTTGTCTAATCTAAAGCATTTGATTCAGTTGAAAGTGGTATTTTATTGGATCAACTTTCAGGTAGAACTCAGGCAGAAGTCTCCAACAGGTGATACATCTCTCACTCAGCATTGCACCAGCTGGGCAGCGAGCGCGAGTCTGTCTCCCCACCAATCGTTATACAGTACTGATATGAAAAACCTGACATGCTGGACACTACAGAAGTTAACTTTGATGTCCACGATGCATCATAACATTACTATTGTTAAATATCTCTGGAATGCTGCATGCGATAGACTTACTTTTTCTGCCCATAACTGTTGTGTCAACAAGGGCTCCAATGCAATTGTATCCCTTTGAGAAGTTTTTTAATGCAGCCTTGGACTGCAGTGTCTTCTTGGAGATCAACAATCAACAATGATAAATCCAACACTGAAGGACTTTTTTAGCCATTGTTCCGTGTTGGAAACAATTATTTTTGTTGTTAGTTGTCAACTAGCCATTCATGGCTGTGTTTCTGTCTGCGTGGCAGCCCTTTTCTCAAATCGATTGTTCTCACGGTAACTTGCGGCACACACATTAACTGCACTGCTGCTAGTCGGCCAGGGAAGAGTGCAGTCCGGAGCAAGGAGGAGGGGATGTCACATCACGTGACGTGAAACAGCTTTACAGATGGTCCACACTGTGGGGTGTGGGAAGCAAACCTCTTGCTTCTCATTTCAGTGCCCGTATTGAAAGGTTTAGAGCAGCCACCCTGCCCACATGAGCAGGGTGTCACACGCAGCTCCAGCAGCGCCTTTTTCCGCGTCACGCACATGGTTCCCAGCAAAAAATAGACCTGAGAGTCATATCAACCTGGATAGTCATATCAACATCATACCTGCATTTCACAGCAGTTTTTTTTGTGTCTGTATGAACACAATATGCCACAGACATAAAAAAAAGTATTACTCTGGTGCGCTTTCTGTCTCCTTTCCTTGCTCTCTCTCTCCCTCCTCTCTCTCTCTCTCTCTGTATGAGGTTAAAGGAATATCATCATCATTATTCATCATTATCAAAGGCAAACTCCATGTAGAAAGATGGAGGGCTGGTTGTAGCAGCCCGCAGCAGACAGCAGAAACGCTGCCAGTGTAGAAACACGCATGTAAGAGCCGCAGCACATCAGCAAGGCAGCCATCACGCTGTGCACACGGCTCCTGTGTGGACCAGCCATCAGACTGTAGAGCTCATGATGATCATTGAAGAAGTGAAGTGTCAGAACCTACTGTACATGTGCAAATCTATGAAAAGGCAGGCAGAGGCACAAATCACCTCAGCAATCACGAATGGTATTAAAGTTTTTTGTAAAAAAATGTTTTGAAGGGCAAGCGGTGGCCACAGGAACATACTACCTTTCAAAACAACCATTCTGACTAAAATTAATTCAATTATGAATATGAAAATGATTAGAAATACAACTATCATGTCATCTCAACATTTCTTTTTAGCTTTTGTGAGGCACTGCCTCCCTCTCTGATACATCACCAGTGCAAACATAAAAGACAATGAGTGGTACAAAAGTACACAACTCACAAAGCCTACTTTTTTTTTTATGCCTGAAATGGATCTCGGTCGATGACATGTGAACAGTAACAAAGCAAATTCTGTTCAATTTTATGAAAAACATTGGCATTAAAATTGGCACTACAAAAGCAGAATCCGCTTGATCCAGGGTGGTGCATGGGCCTATGCGACTGAAGGGACAGAGCAAACAGTATTAGGCTACATAAGGGATAAAAATTTGGTGAAATTCAATAGCTACATTCACAATTCAATTTACTATTAAGTAAGGCTTAGTACTCACTTTATGTGAAAACTGGCATCTCCTATCCATCACGATTTTTTTATGTCTTTAAAGCTGTCCGCAGGCAGCTTTAAAGGTTTTTATGCATCAGTCGAGTCCTTGTGTGTCTTTACCACATTCATTGGTCGACTCACATGTATAGGCGGAAGGGAACATTGTCAGCACATAAAATAATAATAAAAGTGCTACATTGAACTTTTCGGGTTCCAGAAGAGCTTGGTGGTCGAATGCTGCCCTAATCTTGCTTAATCTAAGGAATGCCTTGACCCCATCCAGTAGCACACAGAAACGGTCCAGTGCTTTGCATTTACTTTACCAGCACACATCACTGTGTAGCAGCAGGTCATCATGGGTGGCATGTTCTGACTCAGTCACAAGGTTTTGTAAAAGGCGATGCTGGGTGCTTGATGTACCCCCGACAAACGTAATGATTAATGGCATCACTTTATCCATTACTTCCTTTAACTCACCACTGAGCCTGGCGCAAAGGACACTGGTGGATGAGGCAATGTGGTCCATGCATTTGGGGGTTAGCTCCTTCAACCTGCTTAGCAGTCCTCTGTGCTTTCCCACCATTGCAGGAGCCCCGTCTGTCACCATTAGCTTAACCTTCTCAAATGACAATGAATGCGGCTTAAACAACTCAGCCAGTTTCGTAAACACAATATCCCCAGTGATGTGCCCTTCTAATGGAATAAGAGACAGCAGCTCTTCCCTGAACTCCTTTCCATCAAAATATCTAACATAGACACACATCTGAGCAGTATCTGTGCTGTCAGTGCTCTCGTCAATGGCTCGGGAAAAGTAATTGGCCTGAGTGAGACCATTGATAATAACTCCCTGCACAGCATCTGGCAGTGTGTCTATACATCGACTAGTCCAGTTCCTCCAAAACTGTCACCATAACCTTTTTGAAAACCTCTGAGTCAGTGAATGGTTTGTTGTGCTATGCGAGCGACCAAGACACTTTTTGGGACGCACTTGTCACTTTCTGTTAAGCTGTGAGGCCTCGCAGTAGGATCCTGCTGCTGTGTGCTTAGCTTGCTGTCAGTGCTTAAATTAGCTTCTGCTTCTGTCTACAGCGGAAAGGCCAGGTGCCATGCTTCGTCTCGTGTTGCCGTCTGATATTATATTCCTTACAAACAGCAAACTTTATTGCAGAAGACACACCGGCTGTGCATTCATGAAACCAGGTAGGATGAACGCATAGTCATCTTTCCATTCTTCTTTGTATACCCTATTTTCGCTGTCAACTTTCCTCTTTGGACTCTTTGACATTGACATTTTTTGCTTGCTAGCTAGCTTAAATGTTAGCTAACTTAAGACATCACACAATATGTACCTTCAGCAAACAAACAAACAATAACAAAAAACTGGTATGTTTTATGTGAGGAGAAGGGTCACCGATGCCAATTGGAAAATTGATTTAACATAAAACTATGTCAGATATTTGTCAGATATTTAATAGAATAAGAAATAGTTGGTCATTCTCAAAACTGATATGATACACATTTTATTAGTTCCTTAAGAGCATTTCATGACTCAAATAGAATATTAATGAGCCTGTCCAAATCCTCTTCTATTTCTTGAGTTATTTTTATCCATCCTCTGCATCTCCCACACATGCATGTCTGTGCTGCAAGTTGGTGAATTATTTGTCACTGCTATTGGATGCAGCGCAAAACCCAGACACTGGCACACAACTGGCTCGTTTTGATCCTGACTGTTTTACACAACATAACCACAGTTTCAAAAAGCGGTTACAACGAGACACTCTGTAACAGTTTGTCGCAATTTCCAGTTGCGTTTTTAATTGTTTTAATTAGTCTTTGATCATGTTCTGTCCCGTCATCTAATGGCTTAGAAAAAAAATAACTTGAATATAAAAATAACAAACATGCTTGCACCATAGTGCCCCTGCAATAGAATATATATATATATATATATAATATTTATGTTTTTTAATTCTGTTAATCGATTAATCATTTCAGTCATTTTTCAAGCAAAAACATCAAACATTTGCTGTTGCCAGCTTTTTAAATGTAAAGATTTGCTGCTTCTCTGAAGCGTTCTGGACTGTTGGTTGGAAGTCATCGCCTTGGGCTCTGGGAAATTGCGATCAGCATTTTTGATATTTTATAAACTAAAAGATTAATCATGAAAATATTCAGCAGATTAATTGATAATGAAAATAGTTGCTAATGGCAATGGTTAGTTTTTAAAGTGTTCATAATCCCCTCACACTTAATAATAGTAATAGGGATGGATCATGGGTTTATGGGCTGGACTGATAGCACGGGGTGGCTTAAAGCACTGCAATGGACAATGTTAAAACTGAAACTGGGCCATATTTTTGTGCAAGCTCAATAGAAAAGTTGAAAGCTTTCGCTGGTGAAGTGGCATTATCCAAACAGTCAGGTTTCTTCCTCGCTGCTCCTGCGCAGCAGGAAGAGAGATGTGTGAATATGTTACTGGCAATCCAGCAGCATGCGGCAGCTGGGTGTGAAAACCGACTGCTGCCACCAGACAAGGTCAGCAATGCACTGCACACTGGTATGGTTTATTGTCAAAGCAAAGTTAGGCATACCCAATTTACTGTGATCTAATGACCAGAAGGTCCATTGATCGTTGTCCAAATCTCGTGCAACCAGCATCTGGCACAGAAACCTCTGCACTCTTGTTGCAATCAGACCAGTTGGTTATGACTTTGACATTCTTCCCAATTCATGCAGTGCTGATTATCAGAAGAGTTGAAACCAATGAACACACAAGCCTATATTTACATGAACATTATTAAGGCCTTTAAAAAGTTCTCTCTCCATTCTACATCAATGAATATCCTCAAGAGTGCCACATTAAATTATCTCTCTGTGTTCTACTGCATGTTAAGGCAGTGGGTTACCGCACTGCAACAGCTGTGTGCATCATCTCCTCCTTGCCATCAGGTCTGGCAAGTAGTGCCTGAAGCATTGCATTTTAATTTCAACAGAGGTCTGTGGCAAGAATTAATAATATGAGGTGTAATGACAGAACCCTGAGTGTTCGTAGAGAAAATCATCACTGAGTTGGATCAATTTAATTGGAGTGGATCAAAAAACAACTCTAATTATTAAAACAAAATTATTTGTAGACAGTAAACAGGATGATTATGGAAAGTGTCAGTATATCCAACAACAAATAATGATAAATGTGGTTGATGCTTTCAATATGTCCAGAATGGTTATTACAGCTTAGAATTATATACCCTTGTTGACGTATTTTTACAGTGTCAGAAAATTTATATTTGGCTGCTGCATGTTTGCACTTGAGCCTGCAGGGCAAGAATATTAGTTTCCTGATTAAGCTGTTCTGGACTCTCCATTCCATTACCAAACTGTCAGTATGTCATGGTTGGGAAGGAGAGGAGCTGATCTGACTGCAAATGATACTTGTCCTCATATTCACTTTAAATGTATGATGACTTTTTTTTTTTAAATGCCACTGCATCTCCAAGTGTGTCATGCATCCCAGGCCTCAGAATTACCAAAAATCCTCTGACACTGTACTTGTTTTGTCCTCTAGAGCTGAAGTTAGCAGCTTTTAAGCTACCGTAATAAACAAGTGCTATAATAGTTCCCCTGAGTTTTGAAGGGCACCTTACAATATGTGGTAACTGAAGAACAAAAGGGGGGAAAAAAATGAAGTTTTGAGGGACAGAGAAAAGAACAGGGATGGCACTGATGTAGAATTTACTAAAAACATAGAGCAGGATGCAAGCAGATGAAAGCCTGATGGTGATGAATCAGAGAAGTGACAATGACAACCAGCATCACATGGCGGCATAACAGCGGCTTGGTCAATAAGGCTAGGGTAATGCACTCCAACTCCAAAATCTCGAGGAGCTACATGGCCACTTTGATGTCTGGTAGAACGCACATGTGTGTGTGTGATACAGAGAGTGTGCTTGAGTTTAATTTGCATAAGAAGTATTAGATTAAACCATCCCCTGACTCAATATTGCATGCTGTTAAATCATTAAAACACCATCTATACATTAACATTTAGATCCATTATAATGCAATGAACGTGCAGACTATGCAGTCATCAATTTTAATGAAAGCAAAGGAGCTAGTGAACCTTCTATGCATGCCCTGTTGGCACTGAGCTAACTTGAAAGCTGAAAATATCCCATACAAAATCTCTGAGTCTGAATGTGAGCGAAGGAGTTACCTTCATCTTTAAATTGTAATGTTAAAGGAGAATTCTGGTAATTTTAAACCTGGCCCTAACAATATTTTTGCGTGTAAGTGACCCAAACTCCAGGAGTTCGCCTCAGCTGGTAGCCGCGACACGACTGCAATGTAATTCTTTGGGGTATCCTTGACAGTAAAAGTTACGTCCACCGAAAGTGCTTGTTTTTCCACTCGCAGGCTGAGGTTGTCACACTGACTGACAACATTATAGAACACTACAGAGATAGACCTTTTTGTTGAAGAGTAAAATCCTTTTTGTTTAACCGGAAGCACAAATCTTGCTCAAGGAGAAGTCTCACTCTGAAATCGTGTGAGAGGTGAGCTGTTGCAGGAATATGACGGTGGAAATGAGAATCAAAGTTGAAGAGAGGAGTTTGACGTTTACTGGAGTGGAACTGCTAGCAAGAATTTATTTCCAAAATCATGCTGAATATTTAGCTGATTTGTACAATCTAGGTGAGGCAACACTTCCCCTTTAAGCTAAAACAGGACGGTCGTGATGAGTTGTGATTAGTGCTTATCATGACCGTCCTCAAGTCATTTACTAAATAAGGTCTCCAGATCTATTTACTCTATTAGCTAGGTAGAATTTAATTCTCACCAGCCAGACTTTTTTTTTCTCTTTAGGCAAAGATAATAACCACATATTGAGAATTTAATTACCTACCCCACTCACTGATGTAGGGTTTAGCAAAATACATAAAGGTGCATGTTTCTTATTCCTCTTACTGAAATGCAAGACACTGATTTTGGGAAAAAATAAAATAAAATGAAGGAGAGACAAGTCTGTCAACCTAACCTGAAAGATTGACACTTGACAAAGCATCAAAGAAAGCATACTGGTAATAATTACTGAGTCATTGTGGCTGATGTTAAAATTTCAGTTACAGGAGCCTTGCTGCCTCATGGACAACGAGGCTGCTGCTTAGGAAGTAGTGAGGCTTTTGTTGTGAAGACAATTATGATAATGATAATGATGATTATGTTGAAGTACTATTTCAATTCATTTGTGACCTCAGGTCTGTTTCTTGGCAATGTCATGGTTATCTGCAAACTTACAAACAGTGAGATACAGAGAGATAATGAGTGAGAGAATGTGTAAAAGAGAAAGGCTCTCAATATGTCCCCTAAAGCTCTCCTCTCTCTCTCTCTCTCTCTCTCTCTCTCTTGCACACACACACACACACAAATAGAGAAAATTGCATCATTTCATGGTCACCATGTTGCCATGGTGCCTTGAGGCAATAAGAAACAGGAAGCAAGTGAGTTTGATTTCAGGATGAAATGTGACTCGACACACACACCATACCTAACGGCCCATCATAAACACACACGCACGCTCTCACACACACACACACACACACACACACACATACAGAGACACACACATGCTCAAATGTACACACACTGTAGTACGCAATGTATCCCTTATTTACTACTTGTATTAAACAAATGGACCAAACATCTCTGCTGTGAGGTGGAGAAGATGTGAGAGAAGTTTAAACATTTCCTTTAGGGCTTTCTTTCGGAAATGTTATTGTAACACGTGTTAAAGATTGTGAAAGGGTGTATTTTTAACCCAAACCATGATGTTTTCCTAAATGTAACCTAATGTAACCTTTGCTTGTGTAAACCTTATGACAATTTTGTGTTTTCTGAACCTAACCAAGTGGTTATGGTGCCTAAACCAAAGTGCGACCAAAACAATAAAATAAGTACTGAAAAAAAAAGGGGAGAACAGAGCCAATTTCAGGATACGAACCCCAATCTCCTTTGTGCAAACTCTGGATGTAATCCACTCAGCCACAAAGCTGTGCAGACTTCACAGATTTTCTTTCTGCTAGAAAGCTCTGTGGGATTTCTGTCAGAAAGCTGCCCGGATGCTGCCTTACAGAAAGCCTTCAAAGCTAACTTCTCCCATTCTCCTCAGAAACAGGAAATCCAAAGTTTTAGAGACAAATCATTCGAGATAAAGTTTTTATTTACAATCAATTTAGCATTTATCAGTGCCATTCTGAGTGGGACAGACACGTTGCTGGTAACAGGTCGTTTGAACTGCAGTGGAGTTGGCTGTTTCTTTAGGATTTGATCCCATGATGACTCACGGATCTTCGGACTGTATTGAAACCGCTTCAGGCTCTGGAATCCCTGAGCTGTTGGAGCCAGACCACGAAAGAGTGGGGTCATCATCTGCGACTGTAGCGGGGCAGTCAGGGAAGACAGATGGGCTGCTTGCTGAGCTAAGCTTTTAGACCGGTGATGCATTCCTTCAGCTTTGAAAGGGGGAGGGGGCACGATTGACTTGACATGTACTTTTAGTCCATACAAAAAGTAAAAGCTTAAAAATACAGTC